>NCSJ02000250.1:0-63055 GCA_002812745.2 Scytalidium lignicola
AACATATTATCGTTAGATTTATATCGCCCTCCTCAAATTTGATTTCTTCTTCTTCCTCGGCTTCACCGTCCAATTCCTCGTCATTGTCACCGGCCTCGCGGATGGCGAATTTGGCCTTACCATAGCCGCCATTCCCGTCACCATCCTGATTCTGTTCATGGCATCCGTCTGGACGCGCCACGAGAACAAGGTCGGCATGATCTTCACCATTTTCATGTACGTCTGTGGCCTTGCCTACTTCATCTTCAAGCTCTTCCGAATGTACCAGCCCAGTCATGCGATATTCTACCTCCCAGTCCGGAAGAACTTGACCAGTTTTGCGGTCATCACCATTATTTTGATCCTATTGACTATTGTCAATGCTAGCGTCTGCATGGCCAATTTCAATAAGGGCTTGAAGGTGCACGTGATTGGGAGGAAGATCGAGGAAGAGAAAACGAACATGACCGAACTGCCTGATCTAAAGAACGGACCGGTGCCGAGCAGGATGACGATTGATTAAGACCATGTTACCCTTTTATTAACATACCCAATTTTATACCCCCGCGGGACGTCTAGGGGAGGAATGTGATAGCAAAATTCATATGTTTGTATATTGTAATGACGGTTTCCTTTGTTTTCTTCGAAGGCGCGATTCTTTCGATTCTAGCCAGGCGGGCAGGATATGTCCAGGATGGTAACATACATCTTGGGGTGGCGTTATAGAGTATTTCGTGTGGAGTCTTGGTGTCATATTATTCCCCTAGGGAGGGAAACATGTTNAAAAAAAACCCTTATCATTCTCTGCATTAAATTGAGTTATTCAGTACAAAATCTTTTCGTATCTCAGAAAGCGTTATTATTTTATTTTTTTAAATCCCAGCCCCAAGAACAATCATGGCCATTCACTGTATAATCGAAGACAGAACTTTTTATTATTTTTTACACTAATCTACTCATAATCACAGTTTAGACTTGATCAATATCCTCCAACTCACTAGACTCCCATTCCTTACTACTTCTTCTACAGTCCCCAATATTTAGGCTTCCTCTCATTTAAGGTCAACGTGTTCGCTGAGTAGCTCTCTCAACCGCAGATCGATACGTGTCATTAGATTCGACAGGCCATTGATATCATCTTTCTATGTTCTTCCTCTTCTTCCCCCTCCACAGTGTTGATAACTTGCTCTCCCTGCGCCTTAACAGTGTTTGTAAGCTATGCCTCGAACGGCATAGATCATCTTTTGTCTCTTTGAAATATTGTGAACCCTATTTTCCGGTGCTCGTTAGGGTGCCTTACGTTTCTTCGATAATGTGGGTAGTAACTAGTCACGGGCAGATATTTGAAAGAGTTGCAAGAATTATAGGTAAAAGAGCTGCATGCATCTCAACTGCGATCAATTGATTCAATAATATAAAACTACTTCATTGCGTACTTCACTAGCAGGTCCTAAAGCAAAAGGAGAGAGACATTGGTCAGGAAGTAGCACCGGGAACTAGGTTAAACCTAGTAACTAGAGCACATATAATAGATTTAATTTGTATTCTTGATTTCGATTTTGATTTGAAGTTGTACAAGCAAGGTATTTAATAAGTTACATGTAACATATTAAGGAGAACACGATGATTCCAAAAATACTTTCCTAGGTAGTACACCGACTTACAAATGGACTCCCTCCCAAAGTAGAACAAGCCTTAATGAAGATTCATCCGCTTGGACTATACCGACTGGCTATTCGATAGTGTCATAACACATTATGAAGAAAGCTGACTTTGGCACGTGATGATAAATGGACTTTTAAAGGAATTTCTGATGTTCAATGGTGCACTACCACAGCAGACAGGAATATAAAGTCCTACAAAGGTAGGACCATCACTTCTGTTGTGCAGGCTGTTGGGGAGCCAGGAAGGAAGGTGATGAAGAAAGAAGGTTCAAGTAGCGTTGCTGATTAAGCAAAACTACATGTCGATCTCGGTCCCGGCATTACTTATATCCTACCAAACCCACTTATCCTCCGTGCCTGTGCCTCCCACCAAAAATATACCCTGCGGAGTTCGAGGGGGGGATAGCTGGTGGTGACGAATCATGGGTTACTAAGTTCTATGATATCTAGATCATTATGAGATTGAAAGAAATTGAAGCGAGGAGGTGGCGCGGTCCGATTTTAGAACATGATGTTATGTTGCTTCTACCCGCACAAAGAAAGGATAAGTTGCCAGGGGAGAAGAAAACCAGGCTTAGATATAGCTCAGGGATTCGTTCCCTGAGAAGGTTAAGATATTGGGGTCCAACATGATTTCAAAGACTTAGCAGCAATAAAATAATGTCAGCATCGAGATGGAATGTGCTGCTACTTTGCCTACTACAAAGTTGTAAAAGGTTAGGTTTCCATCTCAGCTATTTCTCGAATTATATAGGAGCTCACTATTATACAGAAAATATAATACCATAATTTAGTAAAGAAACAACGGAAGAATAGATCCATTGACCATTCTGTTGACGTCCTCGCGCCTTTGAGCTGAGTTTCTTGCCTCTAGGGCAGGGGGAATGTAGTTTGCTTTGTTTAATGATCATCGAGATCCAATCCCGTCAGTGGCATAGCCCTTCCAAAGTCCCCCATCTCTAATCATCACATCACACTTAGGTACCACTGGCTGCCCTTCTTGCGGGTAAAGGATCTTCTTTGTTTCAGAGATTTCTTCGTAGCAAAGACTTTATGAACGAATACTTTCTTCTCTATCTTGTTAAACTTCTTGTGCTATCGTCCTTCTGTCTAGAAAATCGAGAAAATCAATCATACTTGCGGTCAAGCTTTGCTCTATAATCTAACTAGAATTTGACTCGGTATTGGTGTGATCTAAAGCGTATACCACACTTGGAAACATGGGTAAACCGGGTCCATCAACAGGAGTAAATAAGAAAAAAAGGAAACAAGGCAGGATGACGCTAATTGAAGAAGAGAGTGGCACTGGAGCACCGAAGGTTATAGTTTATCCCCCAACGCCTAATCTGTCAACTATTAACTTCAAAGTTAAGAATAGAGAAGAAGATCAACTAGAGAATACGCACGAAATTGTACGGGATCGTCAGGGACAGCCAGGTTCGGAACAAAACAGAATATATCTTCAAGTCCCAGATCAGATTAAGATCTCAAAGCCATTATCACACTCTCTTGAGGCTCAGCAAAGCGATTCCATCAATCCACTATCTCCAGCGACGCAGCCCCAACGGCGTATCTCTCAAGTTTTCCCTAGACGGTTCAGCAAGTTACCGCACCTACCTCAGCTACAACAAATGGAGCACGGAACTCACATAGTGGGTGCAAATTCTCATCAGAAGCCTTCAATCGCCAAACCAAACCAGAATCAGCCAGAGACCTTGTCTGAATATTCAGATAAACCCTCGAGACCCAAAGATCCAATTGTGAACCCTCACTTACCAGGAGATAATCGTCCTCAAATGGTATCAGGTTTGCTCTCAAAAGAAAATCCGAAAGTCGGGATAAGTCTTCCTCCAAATGCTTCAAACCTGGCTATCACAACTTCCAACACCGGGGAGGTTGGTGAGACAACTAGTTCGTCTTTAAAACAGATTCAACATGATATTTTAGGAGATTCGGTCAGTATTGCGCTTGAACATCTAGAAGCTCTAGCTCCCAACACCGAACCCCTGAAGACTGAAGGAGGAATACAGATAGCACAAGGACCTATTCATCTACAATTATCCCATAGTCAAAAGCGTGGTAGGGAAGGAGATGGTGGTCCTGGAGAACTTGGTGACAAACAAGATGAAGTTGATGAGACTGTTGAACACCAGCGACCTCTGAAGAAGTCAAAATTGGATCTCATTCAGGCTAATTTGAATACAAAAGATGTCATGTCTATTCCATTACAAGCTGTGGACTTCACGTCTGCAGCTCACCCATTGGGAGACCGAAGTGATGACTGGTTTGAGATAGCATTCACAAGATGTCAGCAGCGAACACTCAGATGGGCACAAGTATACTTCGGATTCCGCGATATCTCTACGGAGCCAGAATTTGCTCGTCCATGGTCCATCAAGATGACTCCGGAATTTTTAAAAGAGGTAGAAAAGGTTGCAGTAGCAGATTTACACTATGGTGGTTGGGGTATGTTATTGTTGGATTCAATGCAGAGGACCAGTCTTATAGCTGCTATTATCGACAACTTTTTCCAGAATAATATATTTGATGAAGATCTTTTTGGTGCAACCAAAGAGGAGAAAGAGGCATTGCATGCGATGGATAAGGCCCTCATCGCGGATGGCGGTAAGTGTGGCAATTCAGCCAGTAATTGTGCTTAATTCTCTGCTTTCTGATATGGCTACTAGGATTCCATCGAACTTTTGTCCGTTCCCATATGATCCGCACGATGATGGATCAACGGGACTCGGTGGTAACGAAGAACTTCGAGTCAGAAGTATGTCGCCTAACAGCTCAAATCTACTTGTTGTTTGAGCCACTTACGAGGTACCTGCACTCAACCACGGCGCTAAAAAAAGAGGCTATTCCCAGACTTGAGGATCATTGGCAGGACCTACATGATCTTGTTGCAAACACAGCTTTTCTCTCCATCTGCATTCGCTCGTCGGCAGACATCTTTCATTTTATCCAGGCTTCACCAGGCGAAACATGCGACCCAGAATACTTCATGCTACTCGACAAGGAGGTGTTGCAGAAGAGTAAGTCTGCAGCTTTGGCAGCACACAAGGCAAAAATGGATGCCCTCCCTGAGAGAGACTCAGCGATTCCTATCCAACTCCTCCACTTAATCAAAATTTCTGTCTTCCCATATATCGAGTGTTTCAAGCTCGGAAGCGGTAATCCAGGAGAAGAAGAGGAAGGTTTCAGAATCCATGAACTTAGAAAAGGTACTGTGATTGCATATTATGGACAAAGGAAGAGCGAAGATCCAAATTATGTGTCATTGCAAGCCTTCCTAGGCGAATCCAGTTGAGCGTTTCCTAGTGTGTCGAGCTTTGTTATATGGGCGGAGATAGAGTGCAGCACGAATGATGGTTAAATCGGGACTGTAGGGCTCTCATTTGATATTTTACAAGAGATCATAAGTCAAATTGATGCTGTTGAAGTCGCTATAAGTTTTGTGAAAAGTTCAAGGACCAGGTTCTGTGTGGTTGAGCACTAGACTTCGAAAACTATTTCTTAGGGCATTGGCGTCATTATTTCTTCTCATTCTTCCATACAAGCTAGTCAAGTCCCTTAAGGAGGAGATTTTGAAGAGGTCTTCCATTCTTATAGATAAGGGTAACTATGCCCTGACTATAGGTGACTCCTATAAATACAAAACTTCTAAATAACCAGTTTTATTTCATTACAATCCTGTCCAAACTCCAGTTTATTTAGGTGATAGAGACATGTCAACTTTTCCACCTTCCCGCCAGCAAGCGCCATAGACCGTAAACCTGGTATACCAAACCTTGACTCAGAACAAACAACAAAATCACGAAGTTACTTCAGTTATTAATGTAATAGGCACACACTATGTAGAAATGTCGTGTGTTTTGTTCTTCTTTTCTTTCTTAGCCCATCGTAAACCACAAGCATTGCAGAGAGTTTTGGGACCGCTAGGGCCTTTTCGCCATTCCGGGGAATCGAGTGTGCCTTTCGGGGTTAGCATTATTCTATCCCTCTATAGGGAAGATGGACTTACCACAATCTGTACAAACATATTCATCAGGGATCTTAATCTTTTTCTTCTTTTCACTTATTCTTGTGTCTTTATCTGACGATGCTGGATTCCCAGAATCACTCTTTATTACTGTTGGATTCGCATCTCCTGTACTTATACCAAAGCTTCTCTCTCCATCTTGGTATCTAAGACCAGTGAACATCTCAATGGCGTCTGCATGTCCAGCACCATCATAATGACCGATTTTATCTTTGATAATTTCTGAGTTCGTGCTAGCATTTAGATCTTCTATATTTTGTCGTGTTGGTGTAGAAGTTGTTGCTGCTGGCTTTGCGGGAGGTGGCATAGCAACGGCATCTGGATTTGATTTCGAATGCGCTATGGTAGCGGGACGGGTCACTAACTCTTCAGACCCAGCTCCAGTACGGCCTTCATTCTTTTCTCTGAAGTATCTTTGCATGTCTTCAGCATCTTCCGCCTCTTCCTTTCTAAGGGCTTTGATTCGCTTTGTCAATCTCTCATTCTCGATCTTATGTTCTAGGAACGAATCAAGCAGAGCAGCATTCTTTGTAGGATATGGCCTTGCCATCATGAAGAAACCTTGACAGAAACTAGAGGTATTACTCGGCCTAAGAGCCTTTTCAGACGTGAGATGTGGATGTCCATTGGATTCAAATATCCTGTAAGTGCCATCCTTCTTACGGAATCTGTAGAAGAAATGCAACGGATTCCCAGTGGCAACGGATTCGTTGAACTCCTGTACAAAAATTCCACTATCATCTGGATGGATGAAATCCACGATAAACTTGCCCACTAGCTCTGTTTGTGGGTATCCTAGAAGTGGTTGAGAATTGGGCGATAAGTAAAGTATTCTACCGTCAGAGGTGAGAACGTGTAGAAGGTCTTTTAACTGGTCAACCACCCACTGTGACCAATTTTTTCCTTTGATGAAATTTGATATAGTGTTCCCGGCGATCAATGCTGGCTGAGAGCTAAAGTCTGCTTGTAGGGGGCCTGTCCCAGCCGTGTTCATTAAATTACTTGATGTGGTCACGTCTATTCTCGAATTTTCTTGACCAGAAATATTCTCATTTTGTGCAATAGTGGAGTTTCTTCTGGCAAACTGTCTATTGCCACCTCCTTCTGAATTGCTAACTTCAAGGCCTATTGGTAGCCCTTCGAAGTTATCTAGCGTCCCCTCTTCTAACATCCCGGTCATGGATGTATCAGATCCATTGATATCATTCTACCCCACAGTCAGGAAATTTAAAGTTATGTCTGAGAAACGGGCCATACCTGTGAGGTTGGCATATTTTCACGAAGTTCGTGTTGGGTGCGCATCCTGGAGTAGTACATTACAGAAGGGTCCATAACTTGATTGTCTAGATGAGAAGGGTTCTGGCACATCATAGACTACCATTGAAAATTCGATGGAATAAGTCTGTCGTAACGAGAACATTTGATTTATCTTAGAAACAGAAGCTCTTACCTTCTTTTTCGAAGCTCTTTAACTTCGATGTTGACTAGGTCTACTCACTCGTATAATACCTCAGGCATACACGGCAGACCGGCATATCAACGATTATCATTACATCTGAGCTAAACCTGATACGAGGGCGGTGAGGACAAGGGAGTGTAAAGTGATAATGGGATCGCGTCTCCCACCGTCCTAGACGCGCCTTTGGGTCTCTTGAGTAGTATTCCTTCAACATTCGTGTGAAGAGCTGGAGAAGAACGAGTGGCATAGCTAGTTAAGATGTGAGTACTTATCCTTGATACATTATACACTTCTGGTCTGACAAGATGATATTATAGGTGTAAGTAGTGAGGTCTTCACTAGGCTACCGCTGGAGAAAGATTCTAACCTAAGGGTATAGCGAAAATAGATAAACTTTCGATTCTTGGGTAAGCATGATTATCGTTACTTTTAGGATTCATGGCTGAGATATTAGTGTACGCTCCTTCGACAATATCCGCAGCGAGACCATACAATTCCATACACCACTTACTTTAATCGTTGGATACAATGGCTCAGGCAAGACGGTATGAACACATTCTTAGCGGAATGACGAAATTTTACTGATGCGATGATAGACAATTATTGAATGCCTTAAGTATGCAACGACTGGGCAGCTTCCGCCTAATAGTAAAGGCGGGGCTTTCATCCACGATCCAAAAGTTAGCCACCAAACGATGCATTGTTGAGGGGCATGCTGACGTTTATAGCTTTGTGGAGAAAAGGAGGTATTGGCACAGGTCAAACTTTCTTTCAAAAGCACCACGGGGTCGAAAATGGTTGTCACAAGGAGTTTACAACTTACTGTTAAGAAGACCACGAGATCAATGAAATCATTAGAAGGATCACTCCTGATGGTCAAGGATGGAGAAAGGACCACAATTTCTTCTCGGGTGGCCGAGCTCGATCAAGTAATGCCACAATACCTTGGCGTGTCAGAAGCAATCCTCGATTCAGTTATTTTCTGTCACCAAGACGAATCACTTTGGCCCATGAGTGAACCCGCTGCTCTAAAGAAAAAATTCGATGAGATATTTGAGGCTATGAAATATACTAAGGCGCTAGAGAATCTCAAAGTTCTGAGGAAGAACCAGAATACTGAGCTTGGAAAACTCAAGATCTGGGAGGAAACTGCCAAGGTCGAAAAAGACAAGGGAGAACGAGTGCAGAAAAGGTCTATAGCTTTGGGAGATGAAATTGAACAGCTTCGGGAACAAGCTAAAGTTCTTGACAAAGATATGCAGGCAGCACTGGAAGAGTCAAGAGAAAAGCACACCGAAGCAAATAAGGTTCTAGGCATTGTGAATGAGCTTAAGACGAAGCAAGAACGAGGCGAATTTTTACAAGAGAATATTAACGACCTACAGGCTAATCTTGATGAGCTTCATGAGTCCGATGAATGGCTCGAAACCACTTTAGCACAATATGAGCAACGTATGTCTGAATACCAAGAGGAGGAGGAAAGCTATCAAACTCAGTACAAGGAATTACAAAACAGCATCACTGATTCTCGAAAGCAACTTTCAGTTAAACTAGCAGATCAGGGTCGTCATCAAGCTGAGAAGGAAAACTATGAGAGACAGATTGTCACAAGAGAGCAACTTGTCAAAGAAGCAGCAAGACTGCATTCCATGCGTGGGTATGATGGTGAATTAGACGATATGCAAATCAATGAGTTTATTGAAAGAGTGTGGAAATTGTCTCGTGAGAAGGACCGTGAATTGGAGCGTATACAAAGTGCAACAGAGGATGAACTACGTCAAACCCAATCTGTCCTCACCGAATTCGAAAACAGTCGTACAGCTCGAATGCAAGATAAGGTTACAGCAAAGCAGACAATTGCGGCTAACGATAAGAGGTCGAGTGCCGTGCAGAGCGAAGTAGACTCAATAATCGTTGACGAAGGCACAATGGCAACACTTGATGCATCATATAAGGATGTACAAAATCAGTTTCAGATAACTACTTCTGAGTTCGAAGCTGCAAATTGGGATAAACAACTGCAAGCTGAGAACGTTAGGTTACGGGAACTTGAATCTGAATCAGATACGTTGAGGGCAGAGCTCGTTCAAAGCACCCGCCTAGCGAAAGATCGTGCCCAGCTTGAGTTCATCGTCAAAGAGCTTAAAGACCGACAACGCAGCTTAGACACTATGGTTGCTACATATGATGAAAAGATTAGTTCTGTCATTGGCTCGGATCTCCAAGTTGCTACTGTTGATAAGGAGTTCCAATCAGTCATTGAAAAGAAAGGTCAGACAGTAGATGATGCTAAGAAGCTGCAGGATGGTATTAAGTCAGATTTGGGCGAGGCAGAATTTAAGCTTAAGACTATCCGCGGAACACTGAAGAAGAAAAGAGGAGAACTCAAGAGCGCTGAGGCCGCTGTTCTTAACTCCATAATTATTGAAGGCAAACCCCTCGCCAGTTTAGATGAGTACTTGCCCGAGCTAGAACAGCTGGAAGAGGATCGCAATATTCTGCGAAAGGATATTGACGGTTTTGCTCATCTTGCTGAATACTATACGAACTGTCTTAAAACCATCCAAGAATACGACAAGTGTAGACTCTGTGAAAGGAAATTTGGAGAGGATAAGGAGAGAACTGCAGCCTTGGATCGAGTCAACAAGTTACTTGCAAAGGATGCCAGATCTACTCTTCAAAAAGAGTTGGATGTCTTAGAAAAAGACCTTCAGTTGGCAATGTCTACTCGCTCTAAATATGATATCTGCAGGTCATTATCTGTGACGGAGATTCCAGCTCTTGAAATAGACCTCGCAAAAGCTGAGCAGCTTCGAGATTCTTTAGTTTCGAAGCTTGAATCACAGGATAGCCTTGTAAATGAATACGAATCTAGTAAAAGGGATGCCGAAGCGCTTACAAAGACCATAAGCACAATATCGCGTTTCCATCATGAGATCTCCGGATACGAAGCAGACATTGCAAGAATTTCGTCCCAACAAAAGATTTCGGGTTCTTCGATGACAATTGAAGAAATTGAGGAACGGGGTTCAGAATGTGGAGAACAAATACGAGTCCTCAAAACAAAGATTGCCAAAATAACTAATGATAGAGACCGTGCAAAGACTACGATGACCAATCTAGAACTAGAGTTGAGCAACGCTAAAGCTAAACTGAGCAATGCTGGACACCAGTTAGAAAAGAGGCAAGCCCTTCTGTCTCGGATTGAAGAGCTAAGGGAGAGTAATACGCAACAGCGAGATATTGTCCAAAGAGCGGATAGCGACCTCGATAGCCTGGCACCACAAATTGCAAAAGCGAAGGCCCTGTATGAGGATGCACAGCAACGGGGTCGTGCTAAGGAAAGAGAGGTTCGCGAGGCCCAGAAGGTCTTGGCAGATACGGTAAACAAGTTCAAACTGGTTGAGACTGCTATTACATCGTATATCAGTGGTGGGGGTCTAGAAAATCTGGCCATGTGCCAGCGGGCGATTGGGACACTTGAGCAAGAACAGAAACGTATGGATGGCGAGCTATCCCGAATAACTACTAGAGCAAACGATCTTAAGAAGCGAATCGATGACAGTGAACGTACGAAAAGGAGTATCACTGATAATATAAGTTTCCGTAAGAGTCTCAGGGCCTTGGATAGTTTGAAACAAGAGATTTCCCAACTGGAATCCAGAAATGCAACAACCGACTATGAAAGACTCCTAGCCGAAGCTGTGAATAGCGATAAGCACTACCAGAAACTTCTCGCAGAGAGGGGCCCGATTTTAGGATCTATGAAAGCGAAAGACGAGGAGCTATCTCGTTATCTTGCAGAATGGGAGATGGACTATCAGCATGCTGCCCAGAAGTACCGAGAGGCACATATTAAGGTCGAAACGACCAAGGCCGCGGTTGAAGATCTCGGGAAATATGGACAAGCATTAGATGCAGCAATTATGAAGTATCACAGCCTCAAAATGGAGGAGATCAATCGGATTGCTGGTGAGCTTTGGCAAAGCACGTATCAAGGTACCGATGTGGATACGATCTTAATCCGGTCTGAAAATGAGAACGCATCCAGTAAAAGGAGCTATAACTACCGCGTATGCATGGTGAAGCAGGACGCTGAGATGGATATGCGAGGACGCTGCAGTGCTGGACAGAAAGTATTAGCAAGCATCATCATTCGGCTTGCTCTTGCTGAGTGTTTTGGTATCAACTGTGGTGTATGTACTTGCTTTATATTCCCCTTGACAAACAAGACCACGCTAATCTATTTGCAAAAGTTAATTGCTCTCGATGAACCAACAACCAACCTGGACCGAGATAATATCCGTGCTTTAGCTGAGTCTTTGCATTCTATCATTAAATCTCGCCAACAGCAAGCTAATTTCCAGCTCATTGTTATCACTCACGACGAAGAGTTCTTACGATATATGAAGTGTGCTGATTTCTGTGACAATTACTACCGCGTTAGCAGGGATGACAAACNAAAAAAGCATCATTGAGAGACAATCAATTGCTGAAGTTATTTGAACCATTCATTTGCATCATGATTCTGTCAGGAGTTTTCTGGAGTTATAAAGGGTTACCATGGGATCTGTACACTACTTGAAACGTTGCTATAAGATTGAGGACACAAAATCTTTCCATCTGGTTGGCCAGCATTTGCATCGGCGTATTCAGAATATTAATGATCAGAATGCCATTTCTTTAATCAATTGTGGGGTATATTCTTCGTTGGCAGTTTAGCCTAGCACAGCATTAATCGCTGCTATCGGTAAATAAGTAATGACTGGTCTATAGTACATTTATAAGGAAGGCTAGAACNAAAAAATCTGAATTAACCTAGCTGTCAACCTCAAATCACCGAGGAATACGACAGAATTGAATAAATCCAACGCCTCACGACGTTGGTATTATATTTATAGATCCTCTTGACTTGAATAGTGACATTCCCAGTCAAAGATCTATTAGAATCCTTTTCGAAATAGCTCCTGAAACCCACCCACTGTTATAAAGCCGTGGCTTCAGGTAGGGAGTTTGTCGTCTTGGTTATATAACACAAGCTTTAAGTCCGCTAGCTCCAGTCGACCAACCATGCGTGGTCAGAATGGCTTTCTCAGGTGTGTCAAGATTGCTAAAGACAGCGCTCCAATTTATAGAGAGATGACTCAAAATACCGTATAAGAAGCGGATAAAATATAGCTACTAACTCAATCTAAGAGGCTCTATTTGATTGGCAGCGTAACTCGAACGCTTTCAATTCTATTTTCTTCCACGTGTTAAAGGTAGAAAATAGTATATTGATCCGCTATCTGATCGAGGTTATCTTATAGCCAGTTGATAGTCAATGATTCTTTAGCATGCTCTCCAAGTCGTTTAATCATTATACCGACTCCGAGTGGTCCAATGATCGTGCAAAGCGTGATAGCCCACACAATAACCAGAAATAAGTCTTCCTTATTGGATTCGATGTTTAAACCTTCATCGGATTTTAAAGTCAGAGTATTTGAACTTTGCGAGAGAGAGGCAATGAGGAAGCCAATCTCTCCTCGCGCGATCATTGCCAGCCCAACAAGTATGGCGGCAGCATGAGGTGGGCCTGTGCGAGACCGAGTATTTGTCTCTTGGTATGTTTGCTGCTGGACGGATGTAGTTTGCAGCTTCTTTCTCTCTCTACACCATATTACTCTGAAATAATCGAAGTAGATAACAACACTCACACTTCCTTTAGCTAGGGCCATGAGAATGGTATATAGTAGACCTTTCCATACGATCTGGCCCGTAAACATTTCTGAGATCGGTATTGAGAAGCCAATGGAAGCCTATATATAACATATCAGTACTATAACAACATGACACAGATGCTAGTACAAAATTCATCAGAGAAATAAAGCCTAGCAGATTTAGATACCACCTTAAGCAGAAACAAAGTATTTCTGAAATAAAGCTGGTTGTGTTGTGTGAGGGCAAATAACGTAGGATCGATGGGATCAGCCTATTTAGATACCATAAAAGTATATAAATTGCAGAGCTATAGGTTGCAAACATTATGGCATATAGCACCTTCTAAAAAGAATATTGTACAGCTACGCTTAAATCCAGAGACGGACTCACACAACAGTAAAAGGGAATAATTAGGATACTTTCATGAAGGCGTAACAGATAGAGAGGGTTACTCACAAAGAAGAATGGGGCAAGAACAGTTTGAATGGTAGGTTGAAAGTAGACTGCGTACATCATACTCGGAGTTTCCTCTACGCTGGTACTAGGGTGGAGTATAGTGATAGATGAACAGTATATGACCCTGAACACTCCTCCGGCGAGGAATGCAGCTAGCAGCTCTGATGCATCGATAAATGAAGCGATAGATACAAAGCTGATCAATACAAGCAGTGAAAGAAGGAATCTAAGGTGTGGTAGAGCTAATACCATGCCTGATATGCGTGTTCTAAAGGAGTTGGTGTTCCTTTCACTCTCAACAGGATGGAGATAGTTGGCTATGACTACCCATATCGGCTTCAACACAATAGGGGTTAGCAGTAAAGTCATAAGTAACATTCCAAAACTTGCAACAATGGGTCGAGAAATAGGCCAGGCTGCAAACCTTCCACTGCCTAACATTGTGATGATATTGACCATCACAAGACCTACTACATCGTCCAACATAGCTGCACCAATGAGTAACGCCCCAACAGGAGTATCCTGCAAATTTGAAGAGGTCAGAATAGCAAATGTCGTGCCCAATGATGTAGAACACAAAGAAGCTCCACTAGAGAATGCTGCTAAGGGAGTAGGAAACAGTGTTGGCCCAGAGCTTGTAGGAAACGGGAGCACGAGAAGGACGAAAGACAGCGCAATTGGGAGTAGGAGTCCCACAGTTGCTACAGAGACAGACAGAAATGCAGCTTTTCGTAGCATAGCAAAGTCTGTGTTCAAGCCGCCTTCAAAGACAATCGCAATCAGCCCCAAGAACCCCAACATTTGAATCGTCTCCTGGGCGCTTTTAGATAGCCATGCATATCCTCCAATTGGCAAGCCCCATACAACACCAATAAGAATTTCTCCAATAATCCCACAATACACGAGACGGTCCAGTAGATATCGGACAATATTGAGCAAGATCAAGAACGAGGTAAGTGACAATATGGTAACTATTCCAGGTTCCTCGTAAGGGAGGTAAGACATCGTGGCAGCAGCAGAACAAACTCCTGCACACTAGTCATTAAGAACTCCAAAGGAAATACATATGAATCATAAAGCTTTGGATCAAATACTGTACAAGCTTTATTACAAGGGAATACACAATCACGACAATTGACGCATAGGTCGCATATTAGTCATCCAAGCACCAGGGTGCAAATCACGCTAAGATAGCTGGTAAATTTCGGTTTGCGATAAGAAAGTATAAGATCCAAGAGGCCTTACCCTTCAAGAAGGAAGGGAAATCATTCAAAGCCTTTGGGCCACTCGCCGTTATGGATACCCACGCCCTCTTAAAGTCGCAAGGATGGCGTGGTACAGGCCATTCTCTACACCCTACCAATGACTCCACAGGTCTCACACGACCTATCCTAGTGTCTCGCAAGCAAAACAACCTGGGGGTCGGTAAGAAGCAGCATAGAACGAGCGATATGTGGTGGATGAATGCCTTTGATAAGTCTTTAAAGGGATTGGATACATCAAAGGATGGCATAGTGGTGCAAACAATCTCGAATGGAGGATTAGACATGGTCGTCAAGGGTGGCTCAAATTTTGTGGGCAATGGGGGGCTGTATACTTCATTTGTTAAAGGTGAATCTCTTGGTGGTACTATCACACCTGAGGAAACAGGCAAAAAGCTTCTCAATGAGGAACAAAAAAGAAGAAACAAGTCTTCTAGAGGGACTAAGGAAGAGCGAAGGGCAAAAAAGGCAGCAAGGCGTGCAGAGAAAGCTAAAAAAGAGACGGAAAATAGTGTGAGCATTTCTACAACTGACGAGCGAAATGCGCATTGGGAAAAAGAAACAGAATCAAAAGAGGAGCGAAAAGAGCGAAAACGTCGGGAAAAGTTACTCCGGGAACAGCAGGCAAGCAATAAAGAGGTATCACAAGACCCTAGTGCAGGAAAAGTCGAAGAAAATGTGGATATGGGAAAGAAGTTACAATCAAAAGAAGAGCGTAAAGAAAGAAAACGCCGGAAGAAGTTATTACTATCAGAAGATGAAAATGGAAGCTGAGATGAAACCCCGAAGAAGCGGAGGAAGGATTGATGTAAGGGGATATACTTTGTACAATCATGGCGTTCGGGAGAAGGGAAACCTGATAGAAATTTTTTGAGCGTTAGATGATGGAAACGACATAAATATATTTTATCATGGCTCTTTCGGAATCTTTCCAGGCCGATTTGATAAGAGCCATGGTCTTCTAAGCCAAAATTCATCTTTGATAATATCCACATGCTGTACTGTAATCCTTGCTTTCGCTCTCCTTTTCTTATCGTTGTCTTCTTGGGTTTTGGACAGAGGTGCTTGTTCGACGACATCAGCACTTGCCAATTCCGTAGAATCTGGCTCCACGAGTTCATACTGGTACTTTAATGAGGGGATTGCACTCAAGGTCGTATTTTGGAGTTGACACTTACATCACGTAGCACAACACTCCCCTTCTTATAAATCTCGGGCTCATTGTTGTAATTGATCTTGAACCTCGAGAACAAGATCTCATTCTTGTCTGCTGAAAGTGACCCCTGCGCATATTAGTGAAGATGTCCGTTCTGTGTGGACTTAGAGGCTTACTGCAAGTTCCCTTTCAGCAGTTTTAGCATCTAAGCCACCAAGTTGTATTAGAGCCCAGAAGGTAGTATTATAAAGGTTATTGATATGACCTTGACAAATATTAGCATGCATAGGTTATCAGAATAGGTTGGGGAATACAACAGTCAACTTGTCTCCAACTCATATAGTCTCGTAGATTTTCAATATTGGGATACTGGACGGCCCTGCCATCGAAACTTGGTAGAGGAGGTGATAGGGGCGTTTCAGGGAAATACGATGGCCACAACCACACATAGGATGCTGTGAAAGTTGAGACGATGGTCGTTACCAACTTGCTATACATATGGTGAGTGCATATGCGGGTGTTTGATGAGATGTAGCCTACCTTGCCCGTCGATCGAAGAGGGTGCAGCTTTTGTGGAAAACAAAACTATTTTCAGATTAGAAATAATCCATGATATGAATTAGTTAATTCTACCTATATTCATCACTTATGCCATATGCTATTGTTATGTCCGACAACTCTGTCATAACAGCCTTTGCAGCGGCATTCATGAGATCAAGCGCTCTCCTATCATTTGGCTTCTCAAATGCATATTTGTTTGAGAACCTAAGGTATTTATTAGTCTATAATATAAGAAGATAGATATAATAAGAGAGTGTACTTGTGAAACCCTCTCCCATCTATGCGCACAACAATCCATGTGTTCGGTAGTAAGTTATCTGGCTGCTCAAAAGCTCGAACGTATTCATACCTATGAGGGGTTAATATCCAAGATATCTCATCTAGTAGGAACTTACTTTGAATTTGCCATATCATTAGTTATACAAGCTGATACGGAAGTTAGATGTCATTGAGAATCCTCGTGATGTACGACCGATGTTAGAGTTTAAGTGAGGGGATTTTATTAATGTGCGGCAATAAAATTTGATTCCGATCACATACAGTAATATACCGAGGATCTCACTGGCAGATAGCAAAGAGTCATGCACCAAAAACAGGTTCTTCTTATTAATATGCGCAATTTGTAGCAAATAAATATCGGGTCATGCTAATCAGTTATATATCATTCATCTTCAAACCGTGTCTCCCAATGAGCTCTGCATACTTTCCGGGGTATTTGAATTTCTAGGCATGAAGTTCTTTTAGATGGTTATAATACTCGTCAGGTATGAATGCTATAATACTATAATAATCTACCTATCTAACTGAAATGTGTTTAAATTTTTACCTCCAGAATTTCTGGGCTAGCTGCGATTGCATTCTTGACCTGCACAATGAAAGCATCCTCATCTGGATAGCTGTTGCTACCCTTCTGCCTCTATCATTGGTAAGGAATTTGATATTTAGGAGGTTACCACCTCCACAAAGAAACTGTGATAACACTTTATTTCAGCCGCCCCAATTTGAAAAGTGAGACTAGAAAAAGATGCTGCGAGTTTCGTATGATGGCTACCTAAAGCATTGCCCACCACACTAACAACAATGCGGGACAAATTCTGGCTATATGAGTATCTCTTTCTCTCTCTATCGGATCTAAGTTACTCTTTTCTCATCGATTGAGCTTACATACCTTCCTATAATACATGATGCAGTAGAGACTATACCCTTTGAAATTGTTCCGGCCAAAACTCCACCCAAATAAACCGAAAAACGCCTGCTCGCTCTTCTTACTAGAACATCTGAACAAATATATTCACTATCATGCCCCTTCGGCTCTTCTCACCTATGTCGGTCCTTGCTCAGCTGACCCTCATCTCTCTTGGGGAAGCCTCCAACTCTTTCGGCACGGGTCATGATCTCTCGTCCCTTTTCGCCTTCTCTCTCATCAATCGGTAGGCCCCACCATTCTCTGTGGAATTTTTCCTGCTCAATTCTCCTCGCCTCCTTAGCCTCCCTCTCCTTCTGCCTTCTTAGTCGCGTAGAAAACCACTCTTCTCTTGCAGCATCTTGTTCTGCTTGTGTAGCGTACCTAACCATGCAGTTATTCATGGCTCGATTTTGTTCTCGACATTTGAAGGGGGCCGTAAATGTTCGGCCTAAGGCGCAATCTGCAAATTCTGGGACATAATTTAATATTATAGAAAGTGTAAATAGGAAGTAGTACTGACGCTTAATCTCTGCTGCGCAATGTGCTCGTACCCTGGCATGATAGACTTCTCGGACCTGTGCTTCTTGTGCTGCGGAAAGAGGGAGAGGATTCCGCGATGGCATTGGTAGGAGTGGTACATCTTCCACATTTACCGGAGGAGGAGCCATGGCTGCCATCTGAGGATAAACAGCGCTGGCAATTTGGAAGTCTGGAGATCGTAAGTTCTCGTACGAATTGAGCTTTCGATGTTCCCACAGTAAGTTACTGAATCAAGACTAGCGCAATTTTGGGAGAGCTAGTGCCTCGCATATAATTTTACATCAACTATTACATTTCTCGAGGCTGAAAACGTCTACGTGAGGGCACAGCACCTTCTTTTTAGCAACATTAATTGTGAGGAAACATGTCTTCAATGCGAAATGCCGTTCATCGGCCGAATCACAGAGAGAGAGGCCAGCCAGAAGAACGAAAGAAATGGGGCCTATTAGAAAAACACAAGGTAATTATAGGTCATCACAAGGTATTCGAGGGATCAAGTTAGTTGATAGCAATTACAGGACTATTCCGCTCGGGCAAAGGTCTACGGCGAGAAAAAGTTGAAGCTTAAACAACTTCGGGCAAAAGTTCTCGAGAAGAATCCAGATGAGTTTTACTGTAAGTCCGATATTATTCTATTAAATTTTTTATATTGCATAATAATTAAGAATTATTAGTTGGTATGATGTCCAAGAAGGGACCATCCACGATGGGAAAGAATAGTACAGGGACGGTCAATGCAAGTAGGGGGAATACTGTGCTTAGTCAAGATGCGTCACGATTGTTCAAGACGCAGGATATGGGTTATATACGGACGATGCGGAACAAAACTCTAAAAGAGGTTGCAGAATTGGAGAAAAGGATTGTGGGAGTCACAGGAGATGGCTCAAAGGTTATTTTCATTGATAGCGAGGAAGAGCAAAGGAGAATAGTTGACGGTGAAGATATTGATATGAATGATGGGGAAGAAGGGGAGAACGAAGAAGAGGAGAAGGAAGAGGAAGACGAAATTAACCCTGAAGCCAAACGCCAACGGAGATTACAGCAAAGGGAGATCAGCAAGCTGGAAATACGACTGAAGGCGGCAAAACAGAGATTAAAAGCGCTGACAGAGGCAGAAGAGGCCCTAGATATACAAAGGGCAAAGATGGCAAAATCACCTACGGTTGGGGGTATAAACAAGAATGGAGTAAAGTTCAAGATTCGAGAACGAAAGAAATGAAATCGTCTTTATCTAAAGTCGGGCAAGGCAGAAAGTATATGCTACGTTTGGGCCAATCCTAGCCTCATTGACCACCAGAACTCCTATATCGCCTGCAGTAATCTTATCCAAAGTGAAAAATACCAAAATACCGAAACGTTCCCAGCCGGATGGATCGCATAACCGACGCCTTCGAACATTATTGGAACCATTATACGCCGTATAATCTACCCTAGATCATTTCTTGGATCTCGTGAAGCACTTGCTAATACCAATTATGGTATATGCGATTGCTTTAAAGAACATGGCGGCCATCCAAAACATGCATTTCACCAACATCCAAATCAAACCTAAACAACCAGGAACCTTGTCTTTATCCTTATTCTTCTCCTTCTTATCCTTCAAACTATTCTGGCTTTCGATATCGATATCCATTTCTTCTATTTTTGTGTTCTTTTTCCCCTTCATAAGCGCCGGTGACAAAACTGTTATTGACGGGGGAGCATCAAACCGCTCAAGGTTCTGCGATTTCTCTTCTGATAGTGCTACCAACAAAATGGCACAAATCGCAACGTCAACGATATAGAAGCAGTCAATTCGGGCAGCAACGGCCGTGTCGATATCGAGGAATCCGGAACCGGCACCATCTCGCACAAGTCGCACTAAGTTATGAGGCAATTCCGGATGTTCAAGGACATACTCCACTCGTGACCAAGCTGGTGACGAATTTATTGTCACCACGAATGGATTGCTCGTTGCAGGATGGACGAGATAATAGCTTTTGCTGTCTTCATCCCAAACCAGTCGCCCACATTCACGTTCTGCTGCCGTAATCACTTGCGCCTCATCTCCACGGCTAGGTTTATTCGCAAGGTCTAAAACCACATTTGCCGCTGCCTTGGGGTAAAGCAGAGCTACCAACCCATCATTCGGTGGAAAGCGTCGTGCAGTTTCTTCAAGGGTAGTACTTATAACATCTATCCCTTGATTCGTTTTCAACGAGCTGGATTCCTTCATAGCTTTATTTGGATCATGCCGAAGCATTGCCATCTGTGCAGATGTAGATGTAGGGTCTAATCGAAGAGTATATAGAGGCTGGGTTGCGGACGATAGTGTATGCACTGGTGCGTCAGCCGCACTGGTCATCTTCAAACAGAACTTTCGACCTTCTGAGGGTGAGACCTTCCAGCCACATGCTACTTTCCAGAACTCCTTTAGCTCATCGGTGCTTGAAGGTTCTAAGATTGTTTCATCGTAGAGACTAGCAGGGAATCGGCCAGGTGATTGACCAACTGACAGCGGGGATTGTAGGCCAGCGGAGCTTCGACCACTGATGCTGGGGGTGTACGGGCTCTTGCTGATAATTGTCTTGGGGATATGTGTGGGACTGGCTTCCGTGGGGTAATATTGCTGGTGCTCAAGTGGAAGATCTGGATTATATCTTGGGAATATTGACCGTATGATTGGTTCGTCTCGTGAAGGTGAGCCCTGGACTGTATTCCTAGCATCTCTGACATCTGGGGAATTGCTGTTACTTCTGGCTAGTGTTGGGGCCTCGGACAAAGATGTCTGAGATCGAGGTATTTCATGTCCAAACTGGGCCGGTGGAGGAATAGTTATTGGGGAAGCTCGCCCATCTAATGCAGATTGCCTGCCACTGAGAGCTGATTGACGGCCGTCGATGCCTAACTCTGGTGCTTCAGACTGGAAAGCTGGTGATCCTGTCCTGTTGGCAGCTGATTGTGGGGTTGATTGTGGAGTGGTGGGATTCCGCCTGACACTGGCTTTCCTATAAGGGTTGCTGGATTTCCTCTCTGGCGACTGGGGAGGGAACAACTGCAATCCCACATTCTTCGACATTTTGACAGGTTGGAATTTAGAAAGTATGCCAGATACTATCTCAACATTTCATGCACAAAAATAATAATCAAAAGGCAAAAGCAATTACACCGTGGTATTTCAGCACAACTCCATGGGCAACAGCAGCAGCAGCGGGATATCTGAGTTTATACATTGAATTAGGTTTCCAGTCTACTTCCTTTTCCAACCATGGCTATTAGTTACTCCTAGGCGGCTAGAGCTAAAATTAGGATCTCAAAATAGATCAGGCCCGACATCATGTCTGTTGGTAATTGGTCTTGTGCGAGGAGAAGACATCCTTGACAGCGGCAGGATGCAGTGTGATGGCGATTGCGATTGGGCGACGCGGCCGCACGAAGCGCTTCGCTCAAGAGCCACAGGTTTGTCGCGGCGAGGTGAGGTAAATTTAGCGCAGTGGAAGAATCAAGGGTCGGGAATTTAACGACTTTTCGATAGTACTGTATTAACCCACTCCAGCTATAGGCTATGGGGTCGTTGAAGTAGAATTGTACAAGTCGATAGAAGTTCCATTGTTATGATAGTGATAACGTTAATTATCGCTGAGTTATAATTTGCTGTGGTTGAAAGTGAAAAAATCATAATGAACTCTTCCCCGCCTTCGTCCAGCCTCGCCTTAGATCCGCTTTCCCCGTTTATCTTTATCAAAAAGACGAGGCTGCGTCCGATCTCCTGTACCCTAAACATCTACCATGCACCATCAGCCTCCTGAGGTTCCCGCATCAGGAGATCAACTTTCCCTGCCTTTTCCTGGAAGATGAATCTCTCGTTGGTAGACCCTTTTGTCCTCGCACAAGACTACCCCGAAACAAACACCATCACTCTCCGCAGCGGCCACGCAACCTGCCTGCGCTTCAATCGCAAGGGCGACTTCTTGGCCGCTGGCCGCGTTGATGGTACCGTGGTGATATTCGATGTCGAAACAAATGGGGTGGCGCGCAAGCTCAAGGGCCATACGCGACAGGTCCAGTCGCTGAGCTGGTCGAGAGACGGCAGATATTTGCTCACCGCGAGTCAGGACTGGAAATGCAACATATGGGACCTACAATTTGGGGTTGTGTGCAGGAGCGTGAGGTTTCAAGCACCGGTGTATATTGCAGAGATGCATCCTTGGAATCAGTGAGACGCGAATATGCCAGCAGAGTCTACCAGAGGGATACTAATGCGATGTTGCAGTTTCATGTTTGTGGTTTCACTATTTGAAGGCCAACCTCTACTTGTAGACGCTACCGAGCCAGAAGCTTTGATGTATACCTTACCCTCCGCTCCGAAACGGACGAAATATGACGAAGATGAGCCGATTAGTGATAAACAAGCCGCCCAGGATGCAAAACAGAACACTACAATGTCAATTTTTACAGCATCTGGAGATCATATATTGGCAGGGACAAACAAGGGGTGGTTGAATGTCATTGAGGTTGCTACTAGAACAACAATCTATTCAACAAAGATCTGCCAGGGCGTGGTCATATTTTTACGCCTGTCTAGCTCTGGCAGAGATGTGGTTGTTAATGCTCAAGATCGAGTCATCCGCACGATACATATGCCGAACTTATCAGCTAAGGATCTCGATCCAGACACGATAGATATTGAGGTCGAGCACAAGTTCCAGGACGTAGTCAACAGGTTATCGTGGAACCATGTAGCCTTCAGCTCTACAGGGGAATATGTCACAGCGTCAACGTACAACAACCATGATATCTATATTTGGGAGAGAAATCACGGCAGTTTAGTCAAGATCCTCGAAGGGCCAAAGGAGGAACATGGGGTTGTAGAGTGGCACCCTCATCGACCCATGATTGCCGCCTGCGGCCTTGAATCTGGCCGTATCCACATCTGGTCAAACATAAGTCCACAGCGGTGGTCTGCTTTGGCTCCGGACTTCGCCGAGGTCGAAGAAAATGTAGAGTATGAAGAACACGAGGATGAATTTGATATCCACCCACAGGAAGAAATCCATCAACGACGATTAGATCTTGAGGACGAGGATGTGGATGTTTTAACTGTGGAGCCTCTGAAGGGAGAGATTGTGGAGGAAGAGAACGCGTTTCGAATGCCGGTCCAGCTCGGGGATCAGGATAGTGAGAGCGAGGAGGAGTTTGTTCATATTGGACGTGGGGAGATGAGAAGAAAGAGCCCCAGTGGGCGAGAGTATGTACTCGATTTTGAAGGGTTGGGCAGTGATGATGAACTAGGAAAGAAGGTGACCAAACCTAAGAGTAAAAGGCGTTGAATTAGGCAGTCATTATTGGCGTTGGAACAAAAATATTCAAGTCATCAAGGGAAAAGGAAAAACTCAAAAACTGTAATAGGGATATACACGCCTAATCTAGATTAATCTAAGTATAAATGTGTAACGAGATAATTTACATACGGTAGCTTAATTCAAGTGGGCTGTCCATATCAGCACTAGAGCGAACTATAACCATACACTGTAACACAAAATGCGATGGTTCACTAATATTGCTACCCCTCTACAGGCTTCACTGGGACCCCCGATCTGCACGTTGATGACGCATCAATCTATTAGGGCCTCATATAGGGAATATCCGAGCAGTTTAAATATCATTTATGTTGCTATCTTCTTTTTTCAAACTTATTGAGAAGGAATGCATCAGCCTCAGTCCCGCCTGGTTCAACTTACATCTCAAGTATTACGTTCTACGGCATCGATTAGTAGAAGCGGGGAATCACCAACCACATCTATTTACAGACACTCATCTTCAATGGCCCCAACAGTAAAAAGCTTCGATTACATTGTTATTGGTGGTGGATCAGGTGGTAGTGGAGCCGCGAGAAGGGCAGCGGGATGGTATAAGGCTAAAACGCTCTTGATTGAGAATGGGCTGTCTGGAGGCTGCTGTGTTAATGTCGGGTAAGCTGGTCAAGGGATTTATTTTATCTTATATAAAATTACTTGACTCCTTTTGTTGGAGCTGTCATCTATTATTTCAGTTGATTTTAATCTGAATTTCGTGTCATTTTATACCGCGTTTCACTCTACTCACAATATCTGCACACTCTCTTCTCTTTTAAGGGGCAACCATGTCGAGGCATTTCGATATGATTTTAGTTGCAACTCCTTGCCAGTATTTTCTACTTGAACATACGCTTAACAGCAACTGATCTGAATCGAAGCTGCGTTCCAAAGAAAATGACCTGGAATTTTGCCTCTCTAGCTGAAGCGCTTCGAGATAGCAAGCATTATGGTTTTAAAACACCTGATAACATTCCATTTTCTTTCGCGGAATTTAAAAAGAAGCGGGATGCTCGAATCAAAGTACTAAACGGTGCTTATGAGACAAATTGGGAGCGCGAGGGTATCGAGCTAGTCCATGGAACTGCGAGGTTCACCGGTGCGAAAGAACTGGAGGTCGCTTTGCAAGACGGAAGTGGAACCGTAAAGTATACTGCTCCGCATATTGTTATTGCCACAGGCGGGTATCCCATTGTTCCTGATATCCCGGGTGCTGAGTGCGGGATTACCAATGAGGGGTTCTTCGATATCGAAGAGCTCCCTAGTAAGATTGCCATCGTTGGAGCTGGCTATATCGCTGTCGAGATGGCAGGAATGCTCAATGCCATGGGCGTTGAAGTGCATATGTTTATTCGGGGACAAACTTTTCTAAGAACCTTTGATCAGATGATCCAACATACCATGACAAGCCATTATGAGGAGGCTGGGGTGATCATTCATAAGGGTTATAAACGATTTGAGAAGATCGAGAAGATCAGTGATGGACCGGGTGATAAGAAAGTATTGAATGTTACTTATGAGGGAAAGACTGAAACATTCAACGAGTTGCTTTGGGCAGTGGGAAGGGCCCCCGAGACCAAAAGTCTTAATTTGGATGCCGTGGGCGTGAAAGTTGGGGATAAGGGGTATATCGTCGCGGATGATTTTCAGAACACTACTGCAGAGGGGATATATGCACTAGGTGATGTGACTGGCCAGCTTGAACTCACACCAGGTAAGTACAGGCTTTCAATGTGAATTTAGATGTTTTGAACGCATCCTTACCGGGTCATAGTGGCAATTGCTGCAGGTCGAGCGCTCTCCAACCGCCTGTTTGGCCCTGCTCATCTAGCAAACTCTCATCTCTCATATGCCAATGTTCCAACGGTCGTCTTTGCGCATCCTGAAATCGGTACGATAGGCCTCACAGAGGCCCAAGCCATTGAAAAATATGGCAAAGATAACATTAAAATCTACCATTCAAAATTCCCAGCAATGTTCTACGACGTGTTCCCACCAGAAGAAAGAAAGAAGCAGCCCACAGAGTTCAAGATCGTGTGCGAATTGCCGGATGAGAAAATTGTAGGCCTCCATCTTCTTGGATTGGGCGTCGGAGAGATGTTGCAAGGCTTTGGGGTTGCGGTTAAGATGGGGGCGAAGAAGAGTGATTTTGATGCTTGTGTGGCCATTCACCCTACCAGTGCAGAGGAGATTGTTACCATGAAGTGAGCTGGAGGACCTAATATTACCGGCTTTTATTTAGCTTGTTTTGATATATGTTAATAAAACAGATTTGTAAAGTTCATGCGATAGTTTAGAACTCGTGATAAATCTCCAGATTAACAGTCATGATTATGAGGGTAGTGTTAGTTGCTAATCACAAACTTGTACCAGTGAGTGCAAACCAAAAGTATCTATCCACAGTCTTGAATGCTATAGCAACAATTGGAAATTTATTTCATTAACAAACAAAATTAACTAGTCATGAAGAAATGTCGAATAAAGTGCATTCTCTTTCTATGAATATCAGCTTTCACGGCGTCTACTTACGATAGCCACCGAATGACTCAAATTCCCGAATTATTCTTGGCCAGTGACTCCTGAACTCATCGGTCAGGTTGAAACGCGCAGGAAGTCGCAGGTGATTGGGCAGCACTGAACGTAAGGTGCAGGGGGCTCGATTTGGCCGAGTTGGGACTGGTGGCAAACCTTTAGCGCGGTTGAGCCTCATCTGTTTTGCGCGATCTTTCAAGTCTGTGAGACCGCAAGACACGATCATCAACTTCATCATCACCACCAACGTAGGGAAGAGCGCGCTGAAGTTCGTGCATCCCGTTTATCAGTGCCTTCTTGAGGGGAAGAAGACAATTACACTCCTTTCGCATTCGTCGGGCGGTCGCCAGAGTCGTCACGGTCGGAGAATTGAGGTTTACCACAGGCCTTAGGCCTGGTGCTGCCTTCAGCGCCATCGCATCAACAACGCGATTTTCCATCGTGCTTTTTCGTCTGGGTGATCTCTAGAATCATATTGACGCTTCAGGATTGTCTTTATTTAGGTACAGCTTGTGGTTGCGCGCGAGCTTCGAAGCTGAATATTTCTCGACCGCCACACCGAAACTGAGATTTCACCATCCGAGATCGTCACCATGGCGAACCTTATCTTCGCGCATTCCGATGCGCCGTTGCGCACGATAAAAGAGGTACAGTTTGGTCTGTTGTCACCAGAGGAAATCAAGAATATGAGCGTTGCTCACATCTTGTATCCTGAGACCATGGATGAAAGCAAGATGAAGCCGCGCGACCAAGGCCTCAACGATCCCCGACTAGGTTCCATAGATCGACAGTTCAAGTGTGCTACCTGCGATCAAAATATGTCCGAGTGTCCTGGTCATTTTGGTCACATAGAGTTGGCGAAGCCTGTCTTCCACCCGGGTTTTATCAAGAAGATCAAGAAGCTGCTGGAGATGGTCTGTCACAACTGTGGCAGGGTATTACTAGACAGAGTCAGTTCTTCCTGGTAGCGTGGCATGTTATTTTTATGTGCCCGCGTGCTAACATCGATCTCAGAGTAATCCGCAGTACAAAGCAGCAGTTTCAATTCGAGACCCGAAACGTAGATTTGATACAATCTGGCGATTGTGCAAACCGAAGATGATCTGCGAGAGCGATATGACAGTGGGAGATGACGAATTTGACGCGAGCGGAAACCAAAAGGAAGGAATCAAGCGTTCTCATGGCGGTTGTGGCAATACTCAACCGGAGGTCCGTCAGACAGCACTTCAGCTTTGGGGAACCTGGAAAATTCCTAAGGATGAAGAGAATGAAGGCGCCACAACGGAAAAGAAGCAAATCACACCAGAAATGGCTCTTCAAGTCTTCAAGAGTATTTCTAGCGACGAAATTCGCGACCTCGGACTGAGCAACGACTATGCACGACCTGAGTGGATGATAATCACGGTTCTCCCTGTCCCACCACCACCCGTTCGACCTAGTATTTCCATGGATGGTACCGGACAAGGGATGCGAGGAGAGGATGATCTGACATATAAACTAGGAGATATTATCCGTGCAAATGGGAATGTACGACAAGCTCAACAGGAAGGTTCCCCTCTTCACATTCTTCAGGATTTCGAGGCTCTGCTACAATATCATGTTGCAACCTATATGGACAATGACATTGCTGGGCAGCCGCAAGCGTTGCAGAAGTCTGGACGACCTGTCAAATCAATTCGCGCTCGTCTTAAGGGGAAGGAGGGTCGTCTTCGTGGAAACTTGATGGGGAAGCGTGTCGATTTTTCGGCACGTACCGTCATCACAGGTGATCCTAATTTATCTTTGGATGAAGTTGGTGTTCCAAGAAGTATCGCCAGAACACTCACCTATCCCGAAACTGTTACTCCGTATAATATCGGCAAGCTGCACCAGCTCGTTCAGAATGGCCCGAATGAGCACCCGGGAGCAAAATATGTTATCCGTTCCGATGGTACTCGTATCGATCTCCGACATCATAAGCGTGCTGGACAGATCTCTTTAGAGTATGGTTGGAAGGTTGAAAGGCATATTATTGATGGTGATTTCATCATTTTCAATCGTCAGCCATCTTTGCACAAAGAGTCTATGATGGGTCACCGAGTTCGGGTTATGCCATACTCTACTTTCCGACTTAACTTGTCGGTCACATCCCCATACAACGCAGATTTTGATGGTGATGAGATGAACTTGCATGTCCCACAGACAGAGGAAACTCGTGCTGAGGTTATGCAGCTCTGCCTGGTACCATTGAACATCGTCTCTCCTCAGCGAAACGGGCCTTTGATGGGTATCGTCCAAGATACTTTAGCTGGAGTTTACAAGATGTGTCGTCGTGATGTCTTCCTGACCAAAGAGCAAGTGATGAATATCCTGCTCTGGGTTCCAGAATGGGATGGTGTTGTTCCTCATCCGGCTATCATTAAGCCACGACCGAGATGGACTGGCAAGCAACTTATTAGCATGATCATTCCGAAAATTGTTAATTTGTCCATGCCAAACGATGCTCATGAGGATGCTCCACTCAAAGATGACGGTCTTTTGGTTCATGAAGGCGAACTTATGTTCGGTCTCCTTACCAAGAAGAACGTTGGAGCTACAGGTGGTGGTATCATCCACATTATTTTCAATGAGCAAGGCCCAGAAGCTGCAATGGCGTTCTTTAATGGTTGTCAACGAGTTGTCAATTACTGGCTTCTACATAATGGATTCAGCATTGGTATCGGTGATACGATTCCTGACAAGAAGACAATTGAACAGATTGAAGAAGCTATTAATGTGCAGAAGGAGGAGGTCGCAGAACTCACAGCGAAGGCTACCGCCAATCAGCTCGAGTCTCTCCCTGGTATGAATGTTCGAGAAACTTTTGAGAGTTTGGTCTCTAAGGCTCTGAACACCGCTCGTGATAAAGCTGGTACAAGAACAGAACAGAGTCTGAAAGATCTTAACAACGCTGTGCAAATGGCTCGGTCTGGATCCAAGGGTTCCACTATTAATATTTCTCAAATGACAGCGCTCGTGGGTCAACAGTCCGTCGAGGGCAAGCGAATTCCCTTTGGCTTCAAATATCGAACACTTCCTCATTTTACAAAGGACGACTACTCACCTGAGTCAAGGGGCTTTGTGGAGAACTCATATCTTCGAGGGCTTACTCCTACTGAATTCTTCTTCCATGCCATGGCTGGTAGAGAGGGTCTCATTGATACTGCCGTGAAAACTGCTGAAACTGGGTATATCCAGCGTCGGTTGGTTAAAGCCCTTGAAGATGTCATGGCTAAGTACGATGGCACTGTCCGTAATTCTTTGGGTGATATCGTCCAATTCGTCTATGGAGAAGATGGACTCGATGGTGTCATTATTGAAAAGCAAAGGGTCGATCATATCAATATGTCAGACGATGCATTCGCTGCTCGTTTCCGACTCGACGTCATGGATGGCAAAAACGCTGTTTCTCCCGATCTTTTGGAGCATGCCGCGGATATGGTTGGTGATTTGAATGTACAACAACTATTGGACGAGGAGTGGAATCAGCTGTTGGAAGACCGTAAAATGTTGCGTGACGTTAATTATAAGAAGAAGGATGAAGAGATGATGCAGCTGCCGCTGAACATCGTGCGAATAATCGACGGCGCAAGAAGACTCTTCAAAGTTGACGACACCCATAGAAGCGACCTGCATCCTAACGATGTTATCCCTAAAGTGAGCCAACTACTCGATCGCTTGCTCATCGTTCGTGGCGATGATCCACTTTCGACGGAAGCTCAGATTAATGCTACACTGCTGATCAAAGCACAACTTCGCTCACGATTGGCGTACAAGCGGGTTGCATTGCAATTACGCCTCAATAAGCTCGCCTTTAATCATATCCTCGGAGAAGTGGAGAGTCGTTTTACAAGAGCTTTAGTTAATCCTGGTGAAATGGTTGGTGTGCTTGCTGCACAGTCTATTGGAGAACCAGCTACTCAGATGACCTT
The DNA here is from genome assembly GCA_002812745.2 of Scytalidium lignicola. Classification (NCBI taxonomy): domain Eukaryota; kingdom Fungi; phylum Ascomycota; class Leotiomycetes; genus Scytalidium; species Scytalidium lignicola. The sequence goes on from NCSJ02000250.1 coordinate 29,824, forward strand.
GAATACCTTCCATTTTGCTGGTGTGTCTTCAAAGAACGTTACCCTCGGTGTTCCTCGTTTGAAGGAAATTCTTAATGTTGCAACCAACATCAAAACTCCTTCTATGGTTGTCTATCAAGAGGGTTCAGATGCGAGCCAGGAATCCGCCAAGGCATTACGTAGTGCCGTCGAGCATACCAACTTACGCTCAGTCACCGCCGCTACTGAAATATACCATGATCCTGATATTCAATCTACTAATATCCCTGCTGATCTTGATATGGTTGAGTCGTACTTCATCATTCCTGAAGAAGGCCATGATGCTCCCGAAAATCAATCAAGATGGCTCTTACGTCTCATTCTTGATCGCCAGAAGATGCTCGATAAGGGCCTTAAAGTTGAAGATGTTGCTATGAAAATTAAGGAGAATTATCCCAAGGATCTGGCTGTGATCTTCAGTGACAACAATGCTGAGGAACAAGTTATTCGTATTAGGATGATCAAGCAGGGTGATAACAAGTATGATGATGACGAGATTGAGGAGGATATTATGCTTAAACGTCTTGAGGCACATATCCTTGACACTCTCACCCTTCGTGGTGTTCCTGGAATTGAGCGAGCTTTCTTGAATAAAGAGACGAAGCTTATTGAAACTGCCGATGGAGCTCTCCTTGCCAGCAAATCCGATCCTCGATGCCAGGAGTGGTATCTCGACACTAGTGGAACTTCTTTGGCCCAAGTTTTGACCGTTCCGGGCGTAGACACCACGCGCACATACTCGAATCACTTTATTCAAGTATTCGAAGTTCTTGGAATCGAGGCTACTCGTTCAGCGTTAATGCGTGAGTTGACACAGGTGTTAGCATTTGACGGTTCATATGTCAACCATCGCCATCTTGCCTTGCTTGTAGACGTGATGACTTCTCGAGGTCACTTGATGGCGATCACTCGTCATGGTATTAACCGCGCAGATACTGGTGCTTTGATGAGGTGTTCATTTGAAGAAACAGTCGAAATTCTCCTCGAGGCTGCGGCCGTCGGAGAGCTTGATGATTGCCGTGGAATTTCTGAAAACGTGATGCTTGGCCAATTGGCTCCAATGGGTACTGGTGAGCTTGATGTTTTGTTGGATCCCAAGATGCTTGAGACTGTCATCTCAGACAACGCAAGGATGGGTCTTATGCCTGGTCTTACTGTAAAAGATACTGGTGCTGGTGCGGCTACACCTTACGACATTGGATCTCCATTGAACGAAGGAGGATATCTTGGCACGCCGGATTACAATGCTGCCTTCTCTCCTATCATCAGCGCGGGTTCTGAGACCCCAACAGGATTTGCAACGGAGTACAGTGGTCCAAGTGGCTTTGGCGGCATGAGCCCTTACTCTGGGGCAAGAAGCCCGGGTGGTGGTTACTCACCTATATCTCCTTTTAGCACAACTTCACCAACGTCTCCAAGCTTCTCACCAAGCAGTCCTCGTTACAGCCCTACATCGCCAATGATGGGTAGCACTAGCCCGTATGCTTTCAGCCCGGTTTCACCGGCTTTTGCAATCTCCTCGCCTGCTTACAGCCCAACGAGTCCGTCATTCCAGTCACCAACGTCGCCATCTTACTCCCCAGCCAGTCCAAACTACAGTCCGACGTCTCCACAGTATCAATCACCATCTTATTCCCCAACAAGTCCTCAATTTTCTCCATCATCCCCAAATCTACATGCTTCTCCAACTTCTCCATCTTACAGCCCAACCTCACCATCTTGGTCGCCTGTCTCACCATCATTCCAGTCTCCTGGGAATTCGTATAGTCCAACATCTCCAAAGTTCAGCCCGACTAGTCCAAACCAGGCCGAATCGCCGCGCTATTCTCCTACCAGCCCGTCTTAGTAAGAACGGCCATATCACTTCCAATAAGATATTATTGCTAACATAACATAGCTCGCCTACTACCCCAGCGCAACGTTAAAATCATTTGGTTCTCTATTCATTGTATCAACAATACCTTAAAAAAGATCGCTCTGCATACATTTGGTCCCTGGGAGTTTGGATCTGCGTACTTTCCCCCTGTTTTCATCAAGCATNAAAAAACTTTTTGCCGTACTCTTCTCAAGCATTGCGATTGATTTATTGGCGTTCAGGTTTGGGAATAAGCATTTGTGCTCTAAAAGAAAAGAAAGTTTGCCTTTCTAGATTTCGGTTTTTTACACTTAGTTTGGGCCACTAAATTGTGTTATGGCCACTTCTTTCTTAAACTTAAAATGCGATTCTGCATTATGAATGAAGGAAGGAAGGACGGATGGAATGGTTGGGGATGAATTGGTGGATTGTATCTCAGAAACGCAACGAAAATGTGCTTTCGTGGAATTGTCCNTTTTTTTCTCGCAAAAACGTATTTGAACAAATCCTGGTGATTGACCTAATTCAGATTCAGAGTGGATAGTTAACTGAATTGAGACGAAAATTATAATGAGTCCTATATGATGGTGCAGTGATCGTAATATGTCTACATTTCATCAATAATATCTAGGCTACTGTTTTATAATAACCAAGGAGGTTGGCTGCCCAAGTCGCGTCTGATTAATTACTTCGTAGTATTTTTCTCGATGATCCCCCTCGCAAACTCCCCAAACGTAATCCCCATATCTGAATCAACCAGCTCCCCTAAATTGGGCTGCGTAAATATCGCGAGCGTATTCCTCGCAATTCTCCCATCTTTATCATCTCCTATTGATGCCCCTGCTCTCACGCCTCTTACAAAATGTGGTACCGCTTTAAATTTACCTTTCGTAATCCGTTGAAGGGTCTCGCCTGTTTGAAATGCTATACAGTCCCTAGGAATCTTCACTTGCACAACCTTCCCGCTTCGTGACTGGATGTAGAGTCCTGCAGTTGGATCTGGAGAGGAGGAGAGCTCGGCAAGAGATGGCAGGGTAGCAGGTCTATAGCCATAGCTGACGGGGACTGCAGGAGGGTTACGAGTTTCGTTGATGAACATTGCAGAAGTGAGACCGGTTAAGCAACCATGGTCGAGGTGAGTTGCACACCAGTCATCGTCTAGTTCCTTATCTTGTGACCCTTTCCCGTTCACTTCCTTTGGTTCTTCTGGAAAGTAATGTAGAAGGCGCGCCTTGGTTGTTGTGGACGTCTTAACAACACGTTCGAGATATCCATGCTCATAGTCTGGAATCTCTTTCTCGGCATATCTGTCACATGCACGGGCGACTAGAACAGCAGTATCGATTATTACTCGACATAGTTGTTCGAATGTCTCTTTAAATCCGGGTAGAGTGGTTTCTGCAGGCCATAAGTTGGGGCTCAGATACTCCGGGAAATTCTCAGGAGAAAATTCCTTTGTTGGTATTGCGCATGAGAGTGAGGGGTCAACATAGAAGGCACAGTTGGCGTAATATGAACCCTTCAGTGTGTCCACCTGGCCATTTTTGAGAGTTTCCTTTCCTCTCGACCAGCCTGTAAGGTACTTTGCAACTGGATTCTCAAGATTTTCTGGCTCGTGTTAGATAAAATGCCGGTATAATCATTGTATAAAAGCTAGACGAACCTAGCTGCGACTCTGGTAAGTTTCCGAGATAGGAAGAATATGAAAGCAGTTGATGTCTTAATCCTGCGAAGCTTTGAGGGACATTCTCTACTACAATGATACCTAATGAGTCTGGTCCAAAAGCCTCTTCCAAAGTCTTGAATTGGACCGTTCCTAGAATAAATTGAGCAGCTGTACTACTTAAATACTAAGGGTTGAACAAACAAACCATTCTGTAAATCCTCAAGGCTAACTACCACGGGTTGTGCTAGTTCAGTCATTTTGAAAATGAGGTCTTTTGTGTTTATTAGGAGACAAACCTGTACTCTCGACACTTGGTGGTCTTGTCTTGATAAAATTCATAGACCTTTAAGCACCTTCCTCTAAATGTTAAGCCTCATCGGAGACCTCCGCCTGTCCCTCGACGGCACCACCTAGGTACGTACCTGAGGTCCAGCCAGACACCGTCGAGTGGGGACGAGGGGCAAAAGTATTGCCGTTTTCTACCGCCACAAATATCACTCATTACGTATTAGCGCTACATCACGGAGTACCTGTAGCAAACATCTTTACCTTCCTGTTTCTTCAAGCCTTGAGATTTGCGCCCCAGAAATTATTTATAATGCCAAAGCCATTGACATTCAAAGGAGACAAGAAGACGAAGAAAAGGAAGCGGGTCGATACAGAGGAGAAATTCGGTGATTCCAAAGCGGCAGCAGTTTATTCAAAGCCTGATCAGGAGCCAGAGGTGGAAGATGATAGCTGGGTTACCGCAGAGGCTGCTACAGATGTGGTCGGCCCAATTATTTTCGTGTTGCCCTCTGAACCACCATCGTGTATAGCTTGCGATCCAACGGGAAAGGTTTTCACTAGTCCCGTCGAGAATATAATTGATGGAGATCCTGCTACCGCTGAACCGCATGATGTAAGGCAGGTCTGGGTTGCGAATAGGATCTCTGGAACCGATAATTTCAGCTTCAAGGGCCACCATGGAAAGTAGGTTATTCATTACATGTATTGATCCGGAGTAGCTGCTAACGGGTTTTAGGTATTTAAGTTGCGACAAATATGGCATATTATCAGCCACAACAGAGGCTATATCTCCACTCGAGACATTCAACTGTATCCCAACTGTCGACACACCAGGAACTTTTCAAATACAAACGTTACGAGATACTTTCTTAACAGTCAAGCCATCAACATCCTCCAAGGCAAATAGCTTGCCAGAGATCCGAGGCGACGCAACCGATGTAGCTTTCTACACAACATTTCGAATACGGATGCAAGCACGATTCAAACCAAAATTAAAGGCATCAAAGGAAGAGAAAGCTAGAGAGAAGATCTCTAGAAAAGAGCTTGAAGCTGCTGCTGGGAGAAGATTGGAAGAAGATGAAGTCAAGATGTTGAAAAAGGCCAGAAAGGAAGGCGACTATCATGAAGTCCTGCTTGACCTCAAAGTCAAAAACAAACACGATAAATATAGTTGAAATGGAATAGGATTACGGAACAAAAACTTTATGGGAATTTACTTCCTCAATAAGAGAGTGCAGTGACTGGAGAGTTAGCACATGTTATTGGGTAACGGGTTTGTGGATTTCTACTTGACATACTACCAGATCAAATCGAAACTAGAAGAAGGATAGAAGATGATCTCGGCGCCCTAGGTTGAATGGCTTTTGCCTAGGTGGTGTAGCAATAAGATCTAATTTTTATAGAACTTAGTGCTGATCTATTATAATCGTGTTCTCTGTTATTACTTCATATTACCTGAGAAGTCTTGTTAAGACCATGAAGCGTGCTACTTTCGTTGGCTTAATAGGCGTGTTAAGGATATCTTTTAATTCCATTATTGTTCTTCTTCCCTTTCTCCTTTCAACTGTTGCCATACATGGCTGCCGTGATGTCTCATCTTTAGAGAGATACGTGGTGTATTGGTCATGTTTTGCAAATGAGCAAAACTACGTCAACACTATCGAATTTCCCTAACAGACGGTATGCACCTTCTACTACCATTTTTGTATCGCAATTGTCTGTATATCACTCTTCACCCAGCGACATAACCGCAAATGAACCATCTTTATCAAACATTTGGAAGAAATTTCGTGTTATGGATGACGTCGCTAGTAAGGGAGTGGCAAAGACAACGCGGCAGCTAGGTGAGGCGGGGTCAGAGCAATCAGAATCAAGATCCTATTCAGGGTCTAGGTCTAGAGGCCTCACCATGGTACTGTAACTTTCGAGTCCCTGCAGACTTATAGAAGAGGTGAGGGGCCACGCCTCGTCTGTACAAAGAAAAAGAAAAAAAAGAGAAGAATAGAGAGAAAGGGTTATATCTCCCGTGGTGCTTGAATCCAAGTATTTGGCGTTATACCGAGAGTACAGTAAGCAGCATAAGTGTACAAGAAGCTGCCACAGCCGCCAAATATGCCTCCAAACACTGCTGGTGCCATGATGGGAAAAACAGGTTTTCTTGTCCCAAGTTTCGATTAAGCCTGTTTTTCGAGGACTCTTGTACTGTAGCTGCCTTATCTTGATTTCTAACCTTATGAGCTACCGCGTCATCGCTCACACTTGTGACATATATACCACATGAAGAAGGGTTGCACTGATCTTGCTGGATTTTACTCACTATTCATATAACCTTCAACCACAAAACTACAGACGTTTGCCATCTTCACAAATTCATCTATACTCATTAGCCTCAAAACACTACATCACTTTTTTCAAATAAGCTCTATTCACTATGTCTGAGTATGTTTATAACCCTTCTCTGCCTCCTTAGCTTCCTATCCCGTTAAATTCCAATATGCTTACTGGGGATGATTCCCATACAGCCAAGAAAGAGAAGCAGAGGCCTCAGATAATGAGAACAATCCTACATATCAATCCGAAAACGAGTCTGAGGTCGAAACCAAACAACCCGTTATGAACGGCAGACCTAAAGGTCAGAGAACAATGCAGACCACACGTCGCCAACCTCCGCCTGTCCAACAGAGCGCCGAACAACGACTGGCTGCTCCACGTGATGAACGTGTGACCGGAAACATGGGTGGGAGGACCGGGGCGATCAGGGAGTCGAGGATCAAAGACCGGCCGGCTAAGGTTGGGGAGAAAGACAGCAGTCTAAAAATCAAGATTGAGCTCGATCTTGAAGTTGAGGTAGATCTCTACGCCAGAGTCAAGGGCGATGTCACGATTGGATTGATGTAGTAATTCGTTGGTGTGTTTCTAGGTCGACTTGTACGCCAGAGTCAAGGGGGATGTCACGATTGGCTTATTGTGAGGAAGGCCCGCCTCCNTTTTTTTGCATGATGTGCTTTTAATATGAGGTTAGGCGGGACTGAATGAACAGGCCGAGACCGACCTTTGCTGAGTCAATCCAAGCGGTGATACTTTTAGTACTGGTTCCTTGGGAGGAATGAGGAATGAGAAAAGCATGTCATGTAATTATTGTGTGGTTTTGTTGTACATAGTTGGGAGGAGTGTCTTGAAGGAATTCGATCACCTAATAATCCGCTAGTTGAGTTGAGCATGAGTGTGTAATTCAGGTTTTATGTTCTATTCTAAAACTACTTTATAGAAAAAAAAGGTCGTATGGCGGCGCATGAGACCGTTCACATATCCAGGATCCCCTTTGACGTAGGGACCGGCTAGAAGAGGTCAAAATGCATGCCATACACTTAGCCAGCTGCCACGACGTCATAAATGCGGAGATCTCCCGAGACAGAAACGTTTATCCAGCCACCCCTTCGCTAACTAACACCCCTCACTAAGAGACTTCACGTGCTGGGATTCTTCTGCTGTAACACCAGAATATATCAAGTTCGCAGGAAACATTCTAGAGCTGAAGAAGCATATGCGTAAAACATCAGCAATGCGGATTTACTCTCTGTGGTATCAATCCACAACTGTCAAATCATCATGATTTGTGTCAAACTGATAAGAAGTAATCGTGATCTTCCCAAGCTGGAATCAAGCCGTGTGGAGTTCAGAATAAATCACTTTCCACCCAAATCGCTCTTTGATTCTATTAAGGAGCATCTAACTGTCTATTCTTTATAAAATTACAGCTATCTAGAGTGGACCATGCCGCTGCCAACTATAGTTGATTACAATATCTTCTAACAACACTTACCAGCCTCCGTCTCGTTCTTTTTTTTGTCAAATACCTGTCCATGATCTAGTTCTCGAAATAACAGCACATCTAATCCATCTCCCTTCCATACACCGTCTTTCCAGCTCCCTGTTTCCCGACTTCCATTGGCCGCGTCCGTCAGATATGCCACAACAGCTTCCGTGTTCACGATCAGATCCTTCCCACCCAGCACCACGGTCACATGACGGCACTGGATATCTTCCTTCCACAGGATGTTCTCGGCCCAGAAGAATCGACGGTAGAGCGTATGCGAGACACCCATATCTTTAGACGCAAAGTAGTGGAGTTGGTGTTCATTGGCGCGGATTGGTTTCCGGTAAACCTAAAGCAGAAGGGAGATAAGTCTTTGTCTATTGAGAGGGAAAAGAGAAAGACCATACAAAATTGTACGCCACATCCGGGAGATGCAACAGGAAAGATACCGGGTCGATAAATAGGATTGAGCTGACCTTCTGCGCAATCTGTGGTGTATGGAGAAGGTGCGTAGCGATCACGCTTCCATAGCTTTGTACCGTGTTAATATTGCTATGATCTGAGGAAGACTTATATAAAAACGGCGGAAAGGGAATGCTTACGAATGTGATACTAACACAAACTCCTCCCAATTATGCGCCTTCAATATGCGGTGAATCTCCTGGCACATCTGGTCTTTCTGCAACGCTTCACTTGTAATTCTGAAGCTGATAGGCATAATCTCTACCGCGATGATTCCCAGTTGTCCATCAGATCCATCAGTCTGTTCATCTACATTCAACTCCGCTAAAAAGTTCACATACGGATAGAGTCCGATGCCGATGCCGTGGATGAACAGGATGGGAAGTTTCGTTTTGGAGGTGTGGGGACGGTGCCAGTAGGTGAGAGTTTCTGCTGGGGAGCGATAAGGGCTGATGAGCCCAAGCGGACGGAAGGGGAAGATCGTGGGAAATCGGAGGAGCGAAGTGCGGTAGAAGTCGAACGAGTGGTATCGCAAGCGGCTAGACGCTGCTATGTCTACAATAAACACACACTGAAGAGAGAAGCAAGGGTTAGTAGACCTAGTTCGCGTTATAGAGCGACAAATCTACGTCTGTGTTTTTGCAGAAGCTTACCAGGTACCATATCAAGCTTCGATGGTATGTATCGACCTTTTCGAGGGTCAATCTCAAGCACTTTGCACTTCCCCTTCCAGGCTCTAGCTTCCTATTAAGCAACTTCTCAATCTCTGCAATATATTCCTCCAGTTCCTCGTCGTCCATTGGGTCAGGCTCTCCCTTGCTGAGAAACGCCCACCGAAGGAAGTCCTTGACATTCTCGCGCTTGATCTCGGACATTGGGGAGTCTAAGAACCATTTTAACAGATAACTCTCTGGGTCGGCAATATTCTTGTGACAGCGCTGGAAAAGTAGGTGGCGGCATTCACGGCTGCTGAGCGTTGGGTGTGTCGCGGCTCTCTGGAGGTAGAATTTACGCGGGAGGTAGACTAGGAGATAGAAAGCTGTCTCGAAGGCAACCCAGACTTCTAGTGCCCAAGAGACATGGAAGGGAGAGGGACGGATAACAGAGATGGTCAGGCAATAAAGGATACTGAGAGGCGCGATCGAGTGGAGGAAGAATATACAGGACCGGATGAAGATGTAGTCCCAGATTGATGTTCCTATCATGTCGTCGATGACGGACCTGAGCACGATTCTTGTATCATCTATGTCTATGCCATCTTGTAGAGGGACTGTCGTAGGGAGAGGGTACGGCCTTTTATGTCTAAACTCATGGTTGTCCTTCCCCAACTGAAATTCTTGCTTTGTATTCTATAACGACTATCTAATCGTATTTCTCCCAACAAAAACCCAGGCCTGATTATCTCAAACTTTCTTCCATGTGATTGTGGGTCTTCTCTTGTCTTCCATGTGATAGGACAAGCCTGATCGTGATTTGGATCGGGTCAAGGTGGAGTGCTTGACCGACTCCGCTCAAATCTAGGGCTGGTATTGCCGTGGTAGACTGATAGAGAGACAACGTATGGGATTTAGGAGGGATCTCATGCTTTTTGATTTATTATACAACAATAACATGTATTATTACCTTTGATGCTTGGTGTTAATGTTATGGTACACGTGACCCCTGCTGGTCTGACGTATGTCTATATCTCATCTAGATTCTGACCGCTCAACTTCCTATCCCGACTCGAGCGCTACTATCGTTTGAAGCCTGTCAGGCACAAACTTCGGTACATGGATACTCATTTATCCAAAAATACTAGCCCGTTTTCGAGGTTAATGGAAATAAAAAATATTTGTAGCTTATACAGTATGTTTGTTGATATTGCAAGGGGTAGTTTTGCTCAAATTTTGCGGTAACTTTCGGTGATCCGTCAAACCGGGGTGATCTGACAGAGATAACGCGACACGAGTAGCACTAGTGCCCCTTTAGGCTTAGCTGGGAGCCGCACGACGACATAATTAAAGTTACTGGATTGACACATGCGGCTCCACAATGACGAGTACCGTAAAACGACGGAGTCTAGGCAAGCCCATTCATTCAGCAGCTATGACGAGCAGGGCTTTAAATACCGGGTTGTTTGTACTGTACAACCATGTATTACGTGGGCGGAAGGTATTGTGCGACGACAAGCCGATATTGTCTTTCTATGTTGCAGTACATTAATTCCGAGTGCTATTTACTTGAAATCGTTGGCCACAAGCACTTTTTTCAGTCGATTTTAACTTGCATTCCTTTGTAGACAGTTGAAGCAGGTGTAGTCGGCAAGAAAGTGTGGTTTGCTCATCGATTTCCTGATGAAAACACCCAAATTGAATTATCTCTTGATATTTTACGATTCTTCGCTTGAATTTTGACAACGCACTTCGATATACTTTAATTTTTCAACACTTTACTTGAAAACCATGTATAATGTAAGGAGTTATAAGTAATATGTTAAGTTCTAATCAATTATAAATAATAATAATATAATAATAATATAAAACAATTAGCCAGTTTAAAGATACAATTAACGAAAATTCGATGAGTGACTACACTTGTTTACCAACTACATTTGCTTCCACCGACTACGAGGGAATACGAGTTAAAGTCGACAGAACAAAGCGCTTGAGGCCGACGATTACTATCGATTTTGATGGTACGTGCTGCATGTCACTGGCTGTTAGAGATCCACTACCCTAGACCGTTTCACATACACAAACAGCGGCCTTCTAGTTTCGAAATATGCTTGGCTCGATCACGCATTTCCGTACTTGCTAGGCTCGCTTCTGGATTGATCACACAATTCGCCTAATTCATACTACCACCATGTTAGACATTATCACGTTGAAGAGAATGGCCTAGATGACAAATCATCCACTGTCGCAATGGACTCTTTTGAATTTCTCACCTATTTTGGGTGTCTTCTTCTTTTAGTTTAGATTAAACTGCTTTTGTACTTCTTCCGCAGACATAAGTCATTCATAGAACTTACTTTCAAGTGTGGCTGCGCTGTATCGACATTTCTTACAGAAGCGAGCCTTCGAGAACCTGTATTTGCGGCTTGCAGATCTGATTCGAATTCTAATGCAACAGATCAGAATAGATGGGGAGCAAACTAATAAATCAAGTTAGTAAGAAGAATGCTCGATACTTGTAATTGTTTACATTTTAAAATCTTCATAAGACGCAACAAGAATACTCTCCGTAGACTGAGCCGTCAACAAATTGATGGCTGTGACATACTAATGCTGTTGTCAAATCCCAGTACTGGCAGTGAAAGCAGAAAACCCAAGTCCCTAGTCAGGCCACGTTAGCCACCTCTTCCCCCCCGCACGATTTTGAGCCGCCTTAGAAGTTCAGGAAAATCGTAGATATTGGGATAAGTCAAAGCACATCTTTCGCTCTGCTTCATTAACATACGGGGTTCTCGGTGAACTAAGCTTCTAGATAGGCCGTTCAGATACCCCAGGAGTTTGCACCTCCTTATCAGGGGTCCAATCATTCAAAAAATCTCGGAGCTCATGGAAACTGACTGGTTTTGTCAGGAAAAGGTTTATGCCGCTGGAGAACGCCTCTTGTCGAATACTAGCAGAGGCAAGACCAGTCAAGGCGATGATCGTAGCAGGTTTCTGGCCTCGCTCACCCTCCAATTTTCTAATTGCCCGTGTGGAATCCAGTCCGTCCATGACCGGCATTGAGATATCTGCTTTTTAGTTAGGATGCCAACACACTGAAGNAAAAAAGTTTGCTTACCCATGAATACAATGTCATAGAGGTTCCGCGTAGTCTGAAATGCCTGCAAGGCTAACAGACCATTCTCCGCCGTGCCGTACTTGCAGTTATTCTTCTTTGCAAAGGTTTCGAGAAGCTTGCCACCGTCAGTCCTGATGCTAGCAATAACTGACAGAAGAAATGTCTAATACTTCTCATGATCTAGACATACCCTTAGATTGATGTTATTATCCTCAACTAGGAGTAATACAGGCTTTCGATTTGTAGCCTTGTTGGCGGATGTGTCGAGTGTAGAAGATTCAGTCGCTTCGAAGGGATTCCCGGAAAGGAGTCCAGCACCGGTCGGGAAATATTCGCCCTGTGAATGTAGCTCCCCTAGATGGAATGTTGTACTAGGGGAGACCTTGAACAAACTCTGAGAAGAAACTAGATGCTCATCTGGAGTTTGGAGAGGTGGCAATTGAGGCCCGTATTTTTTAGTTGGATGTGAAGCGTTACTTAAACAAAACGCAAGCGCTCTAGCGAGCTTATGGGGACCGCATCTATCCAGGATAAATTAGCATTGTCCAATTCTAACAGGCTGTAGTTCGAAGGCCACAGCTTAAACTTGGAAGAATGGTTAGTCCTGAGCCGCTTACGGTTTAGAGACAAAGTGGACAAGTTCATCATCACTACTTTGAGCGCCTTGCTTCCTCCGAGCATAAGCACGGTATACAGATGCATTAGAGCAAAGTACAATGATAGGAGCTCTGCCAAATGGACTAGGGAGACTAGGTTTTCTTCTCTTCAGGTTAGCAAAATGGCTACCCTAAAGACTCGAGGGAAGATTCTGACTCATCTGCAATGTAGATATCGGGTGGCGAAACTTCCCATGATTCTGATGCCGTGACTTTCATGCCAAACCAAACAGTGGCCATCCTTTCAATCGAAGCCTGGAGAGATAACGAGAGCCCCGGCTCGACTTGAAGGGTACCAGCATGTGTTCCAGAGATACCTGAGGAGGTTTGAAACCCTACAAGGCCTAAGGTCAGCCCGCTTGTCCTCTCCCTAACACTCCTAACGGAGTTTTCATACTTGGCGTCTAGAGCGAGAGATTCAGGGGCAATTAGCGCTTGGTCTAAGGTGAGTGATACCCTCACTTCGGTGCCAATGCCCGGCTCACTCTGAACGTCAATTGTACCCCCCAGCGAGCGCACAATTTGCAGTACTATGCTCAGGCCAAGCCCAGTTCCAGGATTCATAGAGTTCTCCTGTGAGAACGGCATGAATAATTGACTATGTAGAAACTCTTGAGATATTCCTCTACCAGAATCACTGATAGTGATCGTGATGATAGATTGTTCGGGTTGAGTTTTTATTGGAGTGGTATCTCTGGATTGAAGGGAGATCTTGACCCACCCCGCATCGGTATATTTTAGAGCATTACCAAAGAGATTCATCAAGATTCTCCTCAAAGCCCCAGATTGTGTATTGAACATCCAGTTCGGTCTCCAGCCAATGTCCATGATAATAGCAAGCTGCTCTTTCTTTAACACAGGTTGATACCGAGGCTTATTTGGACCTATGTCACTGCTGTTTCTCCGGAGACCTTCGGAGGGGAAGCCACTTGCTTCGTCGGCTACATCGAGTGACGAATTATCTTGAAATTCATGGCCTGCGTACACGGCATCGATGACATCCTCAGTGATCATGCTAACGTCGATGTTGACACTTAAACCCATTTTTCGCGAGCGGAGACTTTGGTTAGATGAACCTTTTTCCTGTTTCGTATTCTTTTTAGGTTGAGTAAAATTATTGATTTTTGCAAAGTCAAGTACATGTTGAACTGTGTCTAGAAGAGTCCTCCCACATCGCTGAATGGTATCAATCATGCTGTTCTGGAATAGGTCTAACGGTGTATCCTGTAGAAACTCCACCGAGGCAAGGATACCATGAAGAGGGGACCGGAGTTCATGACTAATTGATGAGATAAAGTCCGACTTAGCTCGATCTACAGCTATCGCATCCAATCGAGCAACTTCCGCCATGATGCTGTTTCCGAAGGCCGCAAGGTAGCTTAAGTCTTTAGCACGTGTGAGTACTCGTGTTGGTCGAGTAGCCCACGCAAAACTGCCCGCAAACCATCTGTCCCGGTGAGAATCCCAGAGCGGGAATAAGACAACGCTACGAGCACCAGGAAGCATCTGAAGTAGAGCTTTTGCTTCTGCCTGCCTAACACTTTGTCTCCGCTTCCTTGATCGCGAAGTCTTCTCAGAAGATCTAGGTTTAACCTGTGCGATATTCCCGATAGTATGTCCGGTGTTGCTCGTGCTGGAGGTGGTTGGGCTGCCCTCACCAAGATTGAATACCTGTCCACGAGGGTATTTCTGGAGAAGTTTCTGGAGAAAGGCCTCCTCAACGGGAACATAGTTCTCTGAAGCCTTATCTCCATCTAGGCTGCACTTTTCTGCCGTTGAAAACCCTAGTACGCCACACATCTTTTCCTTTTCTTCAAAACTATCAGTCAATGGCTTCCTTGGCAGACTTACGAAGCTACCCGCAGGGCTCACTCCGAGATCGCTTGTATGAGCCCCCGATTGCTCTTCTTCGCTGCTTGATATAGCAGACCCTTGGCTTCGTCCCCTTATTATTTGGGACTGACCAAGTCTAGTATGAGACTCGCCTGTGTGCCCTCCAAACGTACCGATACTGGCATCTAGAAAGATTGTTCCATCAACCTCAATGCATTCCCGGATGATGTTGCTGGCACGCGAAAACATCTCTTTGAGGTTTACGGATAGCATAATTTCCTGCAAGTCTGCTGTAGATGTTCTTAAATCCTGGGTTGGATTGGCCGAGCGCTGATCATCTGCTGTGCGTGGTATCGGAGAAACGTCCTGCTCTCGGCCAGGCGTTGCCGAGGATACTGGAGTCGGAAAGGAGAGAGTCCTCTGAGTTCCCAAGTTTAATGTTGTTGAAGTTTCATCGTCTCTCTGCGTTGCTACAAGCGGCCGCAACTCAACCACGGGCTCAGCTTGAGCTTTGGCTGGAGTATTCTCCGCTAGTTTAGGTCGAAGAGGAACTGAAGGATTGTAAAGCGACTCGAGCTCCCCTGCGACTTCAGGCTCCGCGGTCTTGGTGACGGAGATATGCTCTTCAGGTGGTGAGTTTGGATCCGAATCTAGTTGAGGTGTGCTATTCTCGGTGCTTTGTGCATCTGCCTCGTCTTTCGAACCTTGTTGTCGCCACGCCTTGCCGTCCCTATCCTCGAGCCATCGTTCACGCTGTGTGCTCCCTCCTTCCGCGAAAAGTCCAAAGCCTTTGACCATTTTCTCGCTCCGTCTTTGCTCTTCCCTGACATTACACATTTCTAAGTGAGCCATGATGATCATTGCCATATCGCCCAGGAATGCTATCTCGACATCACTCAGTCCATCTCTTGGCTTGTCATCCATAATACACAGGCTCCCAATGTTGAAGCCTGCTTTGCTACTAATCGGTATCGCCGCATAGAATCGCAAGGATGGATGGTTCGTCACGAAAGACCGATCCTTAAACTTGCCATTTTGAGTGACATCATTGATGATCAAGGGTAATAACCTCCGTGGCTTGGACGAAGGTAGTATCTCCAGAGCCTCCTCGCAAAGCCCTTCCGATTTAGGCAGCGTTGCATACCCAAACCATAATTCGTCCTGATCATTGTTCGCCGAATCGGATTGGAGGGAAGATATTTGTGTAGCTTCAGCGAGAATGTACTGATTTGTTCGGTCAATGAGGGATATCAATGCACGTCTTGATTTCAAACGCAGAGTCGCAAGTTGAGCGAAAGAAGATAATGTCGCATCGTATGAGGGTACAAAGCCCGGTGAAAATGAAGGCTGATAGTATCTAGCCCAGGTATAGTCAGGTCTAATGGAATAGCTGGGGTGCGCTGATAAAGACCTACTGGTAGAGATCCCTCTCTCTAGCTGTCTCGAATGGTAGCTCTGGGAGCTCTGACTCTTCTCCCGTCTTGTGATGAGGCATCGCCGCGTAATTGAGCAATGCCCAAGATTGAACAGCTTGATAACACCCAGGATGAAGGGCGTTGTTTGGAGAAGTAATGAGCGATCATAGAAGCCGAACACAGTCGTAAGTGTGGGAAAGAAGCTGTTTAGGGATAGATCAAATCTTCAGAATTGAACTTTTGCATCGTACCATGACGTCACGAGACCGAGTCACAAAACCAGATTTCCCCATCTCCGATTTGGCTATGGCAATTAGAATTTGTCCCATTTAACCCACCATCCGCCCCGATATCTTCCATCCTGCATTAACTATCATCGAAAACTGTAAAATGCCATGTTGCACGGAGAATTTATTGGCCATTGTCCGAGAAAGTGGTGCATCGCCCAATTGAATGCTCGAGGCCACGCGTCTGCACAATCTCTTGGGGTCGCAGAGAATTCCTGGGTTTCTCGGTTTGTAATACCATTTGTATCATCGATACATCGGTTGGCCTAATTAGTCAAGTTCCAGGAGCGGGAGACCATCTTTGTCGCGACTTACAGTGTGCACGTGGGGGAGGAGTCTAGACTTTCTTTTCATCAATGGCCTGATGAGTTAGTACTTGAGGACTCATAGTCCCGGCATCACAAAAATGAACCACAAAGGTATGAGTGGGTAGGCGACGGCTGCCCAGTTTGCTCGTCCATGCAACATGCCCCGCTCCTCTAAGGGTCTCAGGAGGGGCTTATGAGGTTTCTACTATGGTATCTTGCATGGCTGCTCACTAGCTACCAGATCCCAGATCGGGAGATGATGGCCAAGCAGCTTGTACAGTGCGTTAGTTGCCCCACCTCCACAAATCATAGACAAGATGAACCAACTGCAGCGATTTATGTATAAACGAAGTACAAGAAGGTATTGTACAGTATTGCTTTCTCTGCAGCTAGTTCGCTAAACCGCAACAAACTGCAATGCTCCTCTTCGCACCCGGAACTCGAAGAACAAAGCCAGCGGGAGATCACAGCTCTTAATGCGACAAATCCTGGAAGGAAAGAGTGTTTCTGAGCCGTTCGGCACGAGCGAGCGCGCGCGAGTCGCTCTCGCCGTCTCTTTTTCTCCAACTCATTGTGTCAGGAGACCAGGAAGCACAAAATATCAACTGATGGCGTCGGAGTCTCAGCATATGAAACACAAAGATTGGGTCGCAACAAAGTCGAAAAGCAGTACCGCACAGGTATTAAGGGGAAGCTAGAGGCTCTTCGTCGCGAATCTCTTCATTGTGCCAGAGATTCAGCACCTGCTCTGGGTCTAGATATTGGGTCTAGATATAAGCTCTAAGATTTGGGTGCCAACAATGGCTCACTCTATACACGAGAGCAAAGATCTAACAGAACACGTATACATACATACTCGGGCAGCACGGACCGATTATCCTTCGAGCAGTATTCTCTTAAAGTGCAAAATGTAGAAAGTTAGAAAGTTGGAAAAGCTGCTTACTTAGTGAATATGAAAATTGATTATTAGACTTTCGTTAATTCTTAATATTTGAATCACCAGGATGCTTTTCATGTACCAGTCCAATGAACTGAATTGGAATATGAGGTAAACAATAATAACTATTTCGCACCTTCAATTATATAATTGAATTAATTTCGATGCATTATCCTTGGAGAGGAACCTTGCCTCCCTGTTCTAAACAGTCAGAACTGTGGCTGAACCTTAGATATGTCCACCCTAGAAAGTGCCACACATTACTGTAGGCTGTCGCAAAATGAAGACATGCTGTTATAAAACTCCACCTTGAACTGCGCACACTTGCAACAGTGAAATACATAGTAGTAATAAGGTGTGCGCTAGTTGATACCAACGGGACGCAAGAAGCAAATGAAAGAAGCTAAATTAGCTCGAGAATCATAGAATGGAGTCCTGATCTCCATCAAAACCATTGGCGCACTTGACACATGAACTTACCCAATCAAGTGTACTTACCAAAACAGGAGGTATCTCCTTGGATGGGATTTGATGAATGGGTGGATCGAAATGAGGCCCGCCTATCTTGAGTACTTTCGTACTAAGATTCCCAGGTGGCCGCTACACTTCGCCTCTAACCTTGTTACGTAGTTATCGTAGCGAGCTGGAATATTTGGTATTAAAATCTCCATGTCCGAGTTCATCTGCCTCAGTCGATCCTTCGTTTAGCTATATACTTAGCATATCACATTCATGTCCCTTGGGAGCTCCCGCAGACAATGAAGATGGAATGGCAATACAAACATTACCTGGGTTACTCCAAGAGTGTAGCTTCGAAGACTAGAAAGATGTTTGTTAACACCACCAAGGCCGACCGGGAGCAAATGGCAAGGCCGTTAAGCCTACAAAGATAACTCCAGGGAGTTATTCGGTCTTTCTTAGCTAGAAAAGAAATCAAGCTCTTTATTCCCTCGACTTTCTCGTCAGTAAGAATAAGCATAGATTCCTGCTTGATAGCATTCCTAACCATCATCAGTCAGGTACGAGAGACTATGTCAGCAGAGACGTTACAGGCGTCACTTCAAGACCAAACTTCCTCCAGCCTGAGAACTGCGAACAAATACTTGTTTGCACTCAACGGTTGATGTGGCCACTTGACATAACCCGCCTGAACTTTTGGGTACTGGTATGCCTCTTCGATACTATCGAGAGCACGTTTCCCGCCTGTCCGATATTCACTGCAATTTTCATACAGCGGGTCCTCGGATAACATCTCAAGAAGGAAAATGATTGTATAACGAACATTCATCTCCATCTTTGTTTGAAGAAGAAGAAGGAAAGAAAAAAAAAAGGATGTCTCAGTTGATAAAAACGTAAAAATTATGCTCTACTCACATCTGTTATTCGAATTGGCTGTCTCTGGGTCTGGACTTCGACATCCTAAATGGCCACTGTCGACAAGGCAGGAACAGATCCGAAGCTCTGCAGTCATGGAACGCTCGCTACCTACCACAATAATTCGTGCAGTCGCCATGCCTTTGGACAGCGCCGAATTCATGAGGATTCTGTCGTTCCCGCACCCAAACAACGTGTTCTCGTTGCCTCCCACTATTGTTGTATACCTCATACGGAGATGTGTATGAGCTGGCTGGTAGTCGACGTTGTGATGGGCTACTTAAACCGGTGCTGTGTCCGACTCCGCGACCACCGCTTCGATGCTAAAATATTACCGAGTACACATGTACTTTAGTCACCAAGTATCTCCCCCGGCCGAAGGGACCATTTCACCCAAATCTCAAATACATTGATTGAACTTGGCACTTAGGATAGATAAATCAACTCCCTGAGGATTCTTGACTAGAGCCTTAACCAAAGATTTTGGGCTAATTGCAGAACTGTTTCTCTAGCCTTTGTATAGTGGCGGCCCGTTGACGGGAGAATCTAACTCCCCAACTCCAAAGCACTAGCTGCAGATGATTATGCACAGTGGCAAGACCTGAGAACATGCTCTTTTATCGGTGGCACAGCTCAGTTAGGATATAATTCCTCGTAGGCGATTCTAAATCTTTGTGTCTATTGTGCCCTCTTTGACGATTACTCTACAGACAGTCGACGAACCCTAGAGCCTCTCATACGAATCCTTCCGAGAAACTGTTTTATCAATGTGATGGCTGCACAAATATCGCAGCTTCAAGCAACTCTGGAAGACCTAGGGCTTCAGGAATATCATAGCCATCTCGTTGAACATGGCTTTGATACCTGGGACAACTTAGCACATATCACTGAAGCGGATATGGCGACCCTTGGCTTTAAGCTGGGACACAGGCGGAAATTACAACGGGAGGTGGCTGGTAGGGCGGGCTATCCTGCTGCAGAGCCGTTATCCGGTGTGTCGGCTCCTACATCGCAGGTTTCGATGAAGACACAGCGTAGTGAAGAATGCATCGAGGACAAGTCTATACGTATAAAGAGAAGATACAGACAACGACCCCTGCGAGATCCGGAAGCTCCTACACGGCCAGATACTGGCTATATTGCGTATAGCAGATCCTTGCGCCAGAATCCCGAAGTATCTAGCCACTCGTTCGTCGAGATTGCGAGATTTGTTGGAGCGCAATGGTCTTGTCTTTCTCGTGAAGAGAAGGATATTTGGAACTCAGAAGCAGCAGCCCAGAAGCACTTATATCGTACGAAACTCACGGAATACTGTACCGAAGCATATCAGGTTGGCAGAAATCACTCGGGGGGGAGGAAGCAGTTGCAGAGTCCTCTCGAAATTCAGATTGACCGCACAAAAGCCTCAGTTGTACCAGATAGTTGTCCATCTGGGCCATCAAGCGACAGCAGCTATCTGTTTCTCGAAGCCTGTGACGTCCAAACGAACCAATACCCGACACCACAAACAAACATCTCCGAGTGCCAGACTGTCCCAGCAAGTTACACCACTGTATGTTGTCACTTCCCCTTATATTGCAAGTTCGTAGCGTAAAATAACGCTGACACCGGACAATTAGAGCCCAATAACTTGTGTTGATGAAGTGGATACCTCGTCACCATCCGAAATGACCGGCTTTGATGTTTTTGCCGCAGGCGGTACCCAAGTAGGTTTGGGTGTACCTCTCCTCGATAACATCTGGTCGATTATATCACGAGAACAGGAATTAGATCTGGTTGCACAGCCTTTGCAGTTCGACCAAGAGGATCTTTCACCTTATACCTTTCACGATTCGGCGTTATTGAAGAGCTTTCACGTCCAGGCCATCAACCCCTTTGATCTCCAAACAAGAGCGACGGTCTGGCCTCTGGTAGAAAGCTTCTTACAGAATGTTAATAGCATCTATTACCTTGTCGATCCCAACCAGTTGTGGCATCATCTTAATTCTGCTTTTGACACGGATCAAGGTATATCAAATTGTACTATGTCTATGTTGTGTCTATGTATTGGTATAGGGTGTCAGACTAGCGATAAAGGTACAGATGATATGGCTATAATGTGGTATGAGAATGGGCGACGATATCTAGATGATCACAATTGGTGTATCGACCTTGCTGTAATGCAAGCGCTAGCATTGATAGGCATGTTTCATATAAGACAAAGGCCATCAACCTCAAGTCACTATCTCGGTAGTACAACCGCTCGAACATATGGAAGTATGGACTAACTATTTTAGATGCTGCTACACGTATTGGTGAATCGAATAATCTTCATAAAATAACGCCACACGCGAGCCAAACAAGTGATCAATGGTACAGCGAGTGGCTACATATATGGGAAACTATTCGGACAATGTATCGGTATGTCCTGCTTATCAACTTATTTTCTTTTCATATTAGCCTGACAGGTAATTAGAATCCTAGTCCTTGGCTATGGCTATGGCAAAAGTAGTGCAATTATGCACAATCAGTCAGCTCTATACGCTACAGTATGCTGGACTCTCAGTAGCTGCTATAGCATCCACTGAAAACCAATAGTGCATTGCACAGAATGACATCAACGAAACCCACTTCCCACAATCGTTCCGCGCCTTCGACGAGCTCTCTAAGATTTTGAGTTGCATCTTACAGGAAGTTGATAATCGGGATATCCTACCACCTAAGAAGGTGGCTGCTTTTAGGCAAAGACTGAAGAAGTGGCTCTCCTGCCTGCCACATGAACTATCTCTCCCGACTGACCCAAATACGCAACTACTAGATGTGCTGAAGATGCAAGACATCTTATCCGAGGCTTCGGTTGAACATAAGGCTAAATTGGTAAGTTGCCAGTGCAAAGCTTCATACAAGTCTAACAACAATATTACATTAGTTACATCTTCATTCACTTTATTTAGGTATCATGGGCTTCGTCACTAAACCGTCGTTGCAGCAGACTGTGGTGACCTATTCAGCCCAGCCCCAGCTTATAGAGACGGAGGTCGAAGATGATGCTTACGAATGGTATTTATATCCAAGAGTGTATCTATATTAGTAATCTTACTCATATCGCCAGCTTGGATTGCGCATTTCAACTCATCGCCCTTTGCAAGGTACTGTCTAAGGATCCTTCATTTTCTGTTCATGGGTGGTTGCCTCTCTGCGTTCTCTTTACCTCTTCCCTGGCTTGTACGATTGGCATCATCTGGCAGCAGGAGGTATTCGCCAACGATATCTCCGCCTCGCCAAAATGGATACAGCAGAGCAGTCTTGGCATCCGAGAGGCGTTGTTCATCTTTCGACAATGCGGCACTCAGAATGAACAAACCCAAAGTCAGTGCATCGCTCTGCAGCTAGTCTCCGAGTGGCTTCAGCGTGCGGGTCACATTGTTAGTATCGATGATCTCCATGTAGGAAATGATTTCTAGAATAAACGAAGAAACGAAGTTACGTACCGTTAAGTTGATACGTTTTTGCAGCATCTCATTACCGTTGGGAAACTGAACCTGATTAACATTACACTTTTCTTAGAACCTATCCTCGACTTGTCTATAGATGCAACCAGCTACGTTGTCGAAGGTACATATTCTATTGTTATACCCCATAACTTAATTTATTTGGCTGTGGGAATTAAACCTCAAACTCTCGTCTATTGAAGGAAATATCCTTATTAAGAATGTGAAGTTTACTGAATTTTTCTATGCAAAAGACATCAATGGCGACTTGAACATCATAATCCTCAGGTGAACCCTTGAATACTTTTAATGTGGAATTATCAAAATTAGAGGATCTTTCAACTTTTCTTAATTATCTTATGCTTGAAAGCATTTCATTTCTCAAGGTCACTAATATTGGAGGATACTTTAATATCTTTAATTGTGATGCAGTCATGAATATTTCCTTTTTAAACATTGTAACTTCATTATGACCNAAAAAAATTCATAATTATAAAACTTCATCAGCTTTCTCAAATTGCAAACCATTAATTTTTGAGATATAATTGAGTCTTGATTGATTGATAAGTGAGTGAATACGAACTCCCCCAACCTGTGGATTAAGTTACCGGAAAACCAACTAACTATAAATCACGTGATTACCATACAATTATTACTATGTAAAGGGAGGTATAATCTACAGGTCTTAGATAACTCAGACGAAAGTATCTGATATATAGTATTGCATCACGTCAGTTCTATAAATACGTCCTATGTTCCGCAGTTTTCATACTGAACCGTTGTTGCAAACTTTTATAATTTCTAACCCCCCTCAAATTCGCATAACCGAGTACCTTTTCACCACTTTTTCAAGATGTATACTTTCGATGAAATAGACACATTTACGATCACTGATCCTCAAAGTACTTATATCTATGATATAACGCCTACAGCGGCTGGTCTTGCAACTATATCCTCTGATGATAAGCTTCGCTTGATTGATCCACTTGCTTTAAACAAGCCTGAGTTAAGTATTATTGGAAGGCAGAATGCGCAGTTTACCTGCTTAAGGTCGCTTGATGAGGGCAATGCTATTGTTTGTACTGGAGGGAGAGATGGTAGTATCTGTGCTTTTGATTTAAGGAGTGGGAATATGGTTTTGGAAGTCAAGAGCGGTTAGTGAAATACTTTCATTCAGTCGTATAATCCATATGGGAAAATGTCTTCAAATGTCCTTATTTGCGATATTTCTTCCAGTTTGGATTAGTTTTCTCTAATCACATTACTTTATTTCCATCTGGGGGTATACTGGTGGAATATTCCTGCTAAGCTCACGTTCCTAACGTCTAGCTTCAATAGCGTGCCTATTGTTATGAGATTATTGATGGATTTTCCAGGTGGAATGTCCCAGCCTACTTCTCTCTCTAACATAATTTAATAGATCAGAATGCTCCAGTACTATCATTGGCTTGCTTACCTCATTATGGGCTTGCTGGGGGTACAGAGTTGACTAACCATGAAGCCACTGTCTTGCTCTGGTAAGTCTGTGGTACCTTTCTTCAGTAATCCTTCTTGACAGATCTAGGGATATACGGCAACCAGATGCTCCTCAAGTTAAATACGCCGAAAGTCATAGTGATGATGTTACCGAGGTTTGCAATCATATAGAACGAGATACCATTGTGGATTTTAGTTCTGATGCGTTATAATTGTAGCTGCAATTCCATCCTACCCAGTCTTCTCTTCTATTATCAGGCTCAACTGATGGCCTAGTTAACATTTATAATACTACGATCTCAGACGAGGAAGAAGCGTTGCACCAGACTATAAATCTCGGCCATTCAATATCCCATGCCAACTTCCTTAGTGACGTGGATATATTTGCATTGTCCCACGATGAAAGGCTTGCGATATACTCGTTAGTTACTGATACTCGAGAAGAAGTAGAAGAACGGCCTCCACAAGATTTTGGAGACGTAAGGGAGAGAATAGGAGGAGAGTATGTGGCAAATATGATCAAAAGGGGAGACGGTGGAGCTGCAATGGGCGTTGGAACTCACAGGAAAGTTACCTAGATATCTGATTACCTCCACTATAAGAACAAAAACTAACTTTCTCCTAGTCGTGAGGAGTTCGATCTTATTCAATTTAAAAATAACCCCCCATGGACTGCCATGCCGGAGTCAAAGGTTACGTTACGGGGTGCTCATGGGTCTGAGATTGTGAGATCGTTTTGCTTCCTAGATTCGGTATTTGAATTTACCACAGCCCTTGGACATATCTCATGCTCTGGTACTAACCTAACCATTAGCATCAACTAGTTTTCACAGCAGGCGAGGATGGGAAGGTTAAGGCTTGGAGAGGTTAATAATAGCGGCAAAGATATATGTTGAATTGTAGGCAGGCAATGATTCAGAACGCCGATTTCCAACTCAAGGAGCTACAACCAAGTCTAGTAATAAAGTGGTGACCATATTGTTAAAAATAGGTGCCGTAGGTGGTAGTATAGCTAACTGACAACGGAGCCCATACGTCGAACTTCGAGGTGGCAGAACCTAAAGATAGTTGAAAAATATATCAAAATGATGCTCTGAACAGTATATTCTTACACCATTGCATAACCACCATTTTAAACACCTATTAGTGCCATAGGTGCAAAGGGAGAAAATATATTGTTACCTTTAGAAGTCCGAACAGAGACGAGTGAGAAGCCATTTACAGTCTTCGAATAATCTAAAACATAATATTAGCAATTAGAGATGTAAATTCCTATACAAACACAGAAAAAACAACAAAGAACCTATCGGTGGGAATTCAAGGTGCCGAAATAACCCCTAAACGCAGATCCAAGCAAGACATTCATTGTTTATATCACTGACAATGCTGGATATGACGCCTAATTCGACTGAAATGTGTTGAACGTCTTCTGTTGTATCTGTAATTGACTACTATAACCCATGGGCTAGAATTCATTAAAGAAATCATACACCACACTAATGTAAGAATACCATATTCTATCAGAAAAAAATGAAAATTCAATGGGACTAGTAATCAAGGAGTTGCGGTCAGTCACCAATTTTTCGGATTACTGAAGAATATTAAGAGGGGTGATATGCCACGAGAATGATGGTTCACGTGTCTTCCAACTCAATGGCTGGGTTTTCGTTTTTAATAGCGAGAGATTTAGATAGATTGATATGGAGAAGCCCTGTATAGAGTTGATGTGATATGCTATGCTCAATATTGCGAAATAGCTATGAATATAGCTCAGAAGATATACCATCATAGGCCAGCAACACATAAATCTACATAGATAAAGCAAATATTCCTATAATACCAATCTAATCCACCCATGATTGCTGTATGTTGTCATAACCTATAGCCTTGAGATCTACATTCAGTGTTCTAAGCATCATTGCAAGTGTGAATTCCTATCAGATGTTAGCACATATTTTGCGGATGATCGTCTGGGAGGCTTGCATCTTCTTGACCGGGAATTTCAATATCATCCCCACTGCCAATGCGCTGTGCTTTCTCAGTATCAGTTTCTGGGTCGATATTATACTCATCATAATTGTGTTGTCCCTCATTATCATTGTCTGCGTTGGATACTTGCTCTTCATCTTGCCAAGCATTCTGGAACTCTTGTTGTTTCTTCTGAGACTCTTTCCAAGCTCTGGGCCCACCCATTCTGTCCCAATATTAGTGAACGTCACCCGAAGACTCGAGGTGTATTGTGTGGTGTATTCACTCGAAAAATACGTACCTATTAACCCGATCTCTTGCCATTCCAAAGAGTTCTTCAGCAGCTTGCCTACCAGCTGTCTTCCACTTTGCAATTAGCTCTACTAGTTCTCGATCAATCTCATCATTTGGATGCTTCCGCTTCGATTCTGATTCAATCTTCTTAGCCTGCTTCGCGGTTTCCAGTTCATTTTTAATTTCTTGTAGTTGTTTTTCCAGTGCTCGCTGTGCACGAATCAATGAAGTAATTTCTGGATCTTGTGAATTTAGACTCTGATTCCGCCTAGACGCAGGTGAGAGGGGCAGTCTCCTATTTTCATCTGGCGTGTTCAGTAGGCTTCCGGATTTTGCAGCTGAAGCGCTTGATTGAGAGATTGAAGCAACTGCTCCAGCAGGAGAGATATTATTTGGAGACACTTCATCTTTCTTTGTAACGTGGGTTGCGTCGTCGATTTGGTCAGATTTATGGGGTGTCTTGAATGGGGAACGGAATGGCCGTGCCAGTGTCTTAGAAGCGGCTTCGACACGGCGCCGCTTGGCTGCTGGAGTGGATAGCTGCATTATTTATTAATGGTACCTGAAGATATTAATTTTAGATCAAGTATTATGCAGTCATGTATTCCAGATAGGAAATGTTGGAAGTGTGGTTGGTTCCTTGTTGTGTGCCTTGCCCTTAAATCTCGCTAGCTCTGCTATCTCTACTTCAAGATGATCCTCACTTAGCAATAGCACATAGCAAAATATTTTGAGATAAACAAAGGCCAAGGACTAAGTATAGTTAATTATGGAATTAACTCCCCAGTTTTATTATACAAATATGTCCTGTAGTAGGTAAGTAGCCGGAATTTAGAGAGAGAGAGAGAGAGTTTATACGATTCTCTATTCATAAATGCTTGTTAATCATTACATATCATATCAGACGTATATTACATTTTAATTTTTCAATACATCATCTGTTAATGCCCTATCCCGCCCACCAACCATTGATTAAATTCCGGATCGCCTGGCTGTGGGAAAAAACCTCTATCTTGCGGTATTGGCTGTTGACCATCCATTCCCTGAGCACCTTGTGCCCTTGCTTCTTCACGCCTATGCATTGCTTGGCGTTGCTGCCTGTAATATACTAGGAAGACAAGTGCAGCAGCTAATCCAATAATTATAAAGCTCTCTAGGACACCATCATCGATGATATCTTCATACAGCCCATCTGCATCGCCTCCAGGCATAGGATCGTTGTCTGGAAGATAGCTTTCATCATAGTTTCCGTCACCGTAGTATGCGTAATCATCTTGAAGGAAATTGGCAATCCACTCAGAGAATGACCAATGTCTCTTTTGCTCTACAGAAAGTCAGTATACCGTATTATTATAAAGCCTCAATCACGGAAAAGCAAACCTGGTTCGTCTTGAATGGAGTTTATTCTTCCATGCGTAAGTGTGTTCCATGCACTCCTGATTCGTAACTTAATTAAACTTAAAGTCACTGGTAGATATGCCTCTTCATTCGTCTCAAGAGCCTGGTCGTAAAGCCTCTTGGCAAGGTGGAAGTCTTGGTCGAGGCCGACTCCATTTTCATGCATCCATCCAAGATTATATAGTGCTTGTGCACTCTGGTGGAACTCTGATGCGCCAGTGTAACATGCAGCTGCCTTTTCCATGTCTGGTTCCGTTCCAACGCCGTTCAGGTAATAATCTCCCATTTTGACCATCGAGTCTATGTTTGCTTGCTTTGCAGACCTCGTCCAATATACCAGAGCAAGTGCCGCATTCTGTAATATTGAAGGTTGGGAATTTTTAAATGTTAACCAAGATGGTAGAACTAAATATGACTTTTGTTGGTCAAGGAGATATGCAACATTTACTTGTGCCTTCTCCCAACCCTGTTCAGCAGCTAGTATATAATCCACTAGTGCTAGTTCGTAGCTACCATTCTCAAATGCTTCATTCGCTTCGGCAAAGGAAGATAGGAGAGGTTCCGCTTTCTCCGCAACAGTCTTATAGTATGCATTCGCAAGTCCACAGCTTCGCTCTCGGCCCACGCCATGATTGATAAGCTCAGCCAAAAAGTATAGAGCCTCGATATGGTTATACCGAGCTGCGAGTTCAAAATATCGATTGGCAGCCCCGATATCAGCTGCCGTCCCTTGGTCCAGATACAAGGCACCAAGTTGAACTTGGGCTGATGGATAATCCTGGTCTGCAGCAGCTTTGAAGTACTCCGTAGCCTTGATGGTGTTCTTTGGAACTCCTAGTCCATGTAGATACAGGAGTCCTAGTCCATATTGAGAGCCTGCATCGCCACCTTTGACCCCGCGGTTAAACCAAATGTTAGCCTTTTCATAACTTAATTCGACTCCTTCTCCTCTCATGAACATCCGTCCAAGGTACCCGGCAGCTTTAGTTGCAAACTTTTCTAGTCCTGGCTTGTCGGAGTCGATTACCCGTCCATTGCTTTGCCAGTACTGCTTCGCGACTGTCATGAAGTACCTTCTTGCTGCATGCAGATTTCGAGGAAGACCCTTCTGTCCGTCATAATGAATGCGTCCCAGACTGAAAGTAGCCTTGAAGTCACCTTTTCTTGACATCAAATCCAAATACTCTAGGACATCATCCAAAGCTGCGTAAGCGTCGGAACTTGGGCCACCTTTGTTAGCATTACTTCCAGCGCTAGAAAAGCTTGCTCCTTCTCCATATACACCGCCATCTTCATCCGCAATTCGATAGGAGTCTGGAACCCAAGCCATTCCACCCGGTGGGCCTGACCGATACCAATCGATTGCTTTGTCCGCTACACTTTTATAATATTTCATAGACTCCTCACAATTTCTCATCGTGCCAATACCACTCTGATAGCGGAATGCTACGGCCATTTCAGATCTCTCGTTTCCTCCTCGAGCCGCAAATGTGTAGTATAACAGTGCCTTAGCTTGATCTCTTTCCACAGCGTTTCCAATGCCAGTTGCGTACATGAAGCCAATCATATGTTGCGCCGAGCTGTTACCGTTCAATGAAGCCAGCTGTTGATATCTTCTGAAGGCTTCTGTATAATTGACAGGAACGGAGAAATTTCCATAAAAGCTTATCTCTGCTAAAAGGAACAGCGCGTCGGAGTTGTTGAGCCGTGCTGCAGTTTCCAAAAGTTGCACCGCATCCTGGACTGGTGTTGGAAGATCTCGTCTTTCATAGTTGTCTTCTTTACCATCGCCATCTTCTGGACCTTGGAAATTCAAGCTAGGAAGAAGATAGGAAATGTGGCGTAATGCAACCCCGAGAACTCCAGCGGATCTACGTGTCGAGAACCGTGGATGTTGAGCTTCGTAACGACGGAGGAAGACTAGAGCTTTCTCAACCAATTCAGCCCCTTCGATAGAGTCAGCATAAAAGCTCCGAGTGTCCCAGTAACTACTATACCATCTCCCGACCTATAACCCGTGTCCTGTTGGTCCTCAAATAATAGTCGCTGGTCGTGCGCAGAAGGTTGCGCTGGTAAAGATGGTTGAGGACTTCCTCCCCTGCTGATTGTCGATTTCTCCTCTTGTACCTGAGAACATGTTATAGGTAGTGTCGCCTGCAAGAGCACTATTGATGTCTAGGTTAGCTTTCGAGAATATCTACTTATAATAACACTTACGAAGCAACAAAGGCACTAGCCGTTGGCTGGTCCTCATAGCTAAGAGCTTGCGAATTATATGTTACTTCGTCTAGAAGTTATGCATGAAAAACTAATATCATTGTATCATGTATTTAGTAGCGACCACGCTGAGAAGGCATAGCGGTGTCCTTTTGAGAGTTGTTTGCTAGATAGCACTGCAATCCCGAATTCAAGGTGTCATCTTCGCGTGCTACTGACCTCAACCGTCAGCCGAACAATGTGGGGAATTAAGGGCGAATGTACGTACAGTACTGTAGAACCGCAACATTAGCAATTTAGCATCGATAAAAGAAAGTAATTGCCTTTTTTATATTATATTATTCTTGATAACTAGTTCATTCTCAATGAATTGGGATACTGATATTTTTCTTAACGCCGAAGCCTTAGCTTGCTTCTTTGTACATAAGAATGCCGCATTTACATTAATTGAAAGCATACAAAACACAAATGGCAGTTTAAGATAAAAAACCTAGCATAAAAATACAGATGGTATACTGAGTAAAAATATATTACATATACGGTCCATGAGGCAAGAATTCATCTACTCGTCATGCACAGCCTAAGTGTAACAAACGCCAACCTCCTCCGTTCAACAAGTTCTCCGGAACTTTGCGAAGTCCACCTCCAAGACGCCGTAATAATATTAGAATTGTTTTTGTTCAAAAGAAGTATAACCAAAGACAGTACCAGAAAATAAGGTGCAGTTTTTAAGGCTCTAGATGGGACCATTCGGGAATCTGTTTGATCTGCTGCCACATATATTTCTCCAACTTGTTAGCGCTCTTGGCATATGGCGTAGTCTCATTATTGTATTTCCTGCAGTTGTCAAAGATTAACTTGGCGTCTTTGATGAAATCTTCTGGGGTGATATAAGAGTCCGCCTCAAGCTTGACTTCCATCGTACTAAGATCCATTGGTTCCTTGATAACTTCATAGTAGTCGGCTACATCATCTTTGTTGACTGGGATCAGGAATGGCCAGGAGCTCGGATGGTTTTGCATATCGTTCAATAAGTGGAGCAGTTGGTTGTAGTTTTGTCCGTGGCGAGGTTGACGTGCCAATGCGTCCATATCGGGGGACCAGCCAGAGGCCCGGATTGGCTCAATCTCCATTGGGTCTATCTTGCAGACTCCAGTCTTCCATTGCTTCGGCGGTTGGTGCACGACGTGACTTTTTGAGAAAGCACGAATTTTAGCATGTACCGTTTCCTTTTGTTTTAGTAACATGCGGCCTTGCTCGAGATAGCGCACTCTTGGTAGCATGCTGCACTGCATTATCGTACCACCCTCGTAATCTTTGATATATCCCATCCATACAGGTTTCTCCAGGGTAATATCTTTCGTAAACCCTTGTTTTTTGAAGTATCCAATAGCATAGTTATCGGCATAGGTGAGGAAATGCATCACATCTGATGTGGCTTTTACATAGTCTTTGAGATGTGACATAAGATGAGCTCCGTAGCCTTTGACTTGCTGGTCTGATGATATTGCGCAAAAGACGATTTCTGCGAATTTCCTCCCTTTAAAAGGGCGGTATGTGATTCCACCAACCACTTCCAGCGGTTTCTTCACAATTGCCATTGATAAATGTGTTCGGTCGTATACAAGTCGGGCAATGTAATCCTTGGGCATCTTGGGTAACTGCTTTTGAAATATGCATTTCAGGCCAGTAAGGATGATAAGGCTCTCTCGCTGGTTATCGTTGTTGACGACTCTGAACTCGATCTCCCCATTGCGCTCCTCAATTACTGCAGGCTATAACACGGTTAGCATGTTGGATTTCACCACTTAGTCTAGAACACTAGAGGCATACCTTTTCTGGGAAAGGAATGTGACTAACACCATTTGTCTTGACTTCTCCTGGATCTGGCGAGTGGCTATGTGAGCTTTTGATACGCTTAGATTCCGAGGGGGAGGTTGGATCATCAGTAGCTTTGCGCTTGGCTAATGATAATACGTTAGCAGAATATCGAAAGGGAGAGAAAATCGGAAATACTTACAACTCTCTTTATCCTTGATAGGAGCCATCCTTGCAGGAATCTCCCAAACACTTTTGTTTGGCGCAGGTTTTTGTAGGTAATCCTCCTATACGGGAGCGGAGTGAGTGGCGCAATAATAAGGGGTTCACGTAATCTCAGCAATGTTGCCGATACGTGTATTGATAGTGACTAGCAAGTTCGCTAATGTTTCCTGGGAAGTTCTTGAATGTCGTTCCTCGACTCGCCTTAGATCCTCTAGCAATACGTGTAGTTGCTTCAAAGGAGAGCTGATGTTGTGGGGTATCGGAGCGGAGACACCTTAAGCGTGAATGAGATCGAGCTTGAAAGACGGTAGATATGTTGAATGAAAAGGTTCGTAAGCTGCAGAGGTCTAACTCTCGCAGTTGCAAGATTTGCGCGTATTCTAGGTATTGGCAGATCCTCTGCGACAAAGTCGAAAGGGGTATTGACCAATCTGTGTTGATATGATCGAGATCGAGGTTAAAGAACCGGAATGCGGGGATATAATTTATCCGTTCCCCGGACAAGCGCTGAGCTTAAATTATCGCTTAGTTCCGGGTTAGGCACTAGTCTTCTTCTGGCGTCAAGCCAGATTGCTCTGAGCCTCTTCGTTAACCACAGCTACTGCTGGTGGATTCCTGAGAGCTTACTACCATAACGAACATCTAGAACCTTGTTCTCGATATTTTCTTCCGATACAAGCAGTTATAAAATTAGGACATATTTCGTCTCTCTTTCTATCCACATCCTTTCTAGATCTCCAAGCTTATGGACTCATCACTGTATCAAGTGTGGGAGAGTGCCTCGGGCAACTCATTCAGACCAACCATTGGAAAGGATAGCCAATTCTTTGTCGGCCTATCGTTGTTGATAGTTGGTATACTACTCACCGGATTTTTCGGCTTGAGTAAGTTTTCGAAACAGCGACCATAGTGGGCTTGATTATTGACTGAACTACAGACCGTACAGTTATCAACGTACCTCTCGTCGGCATTCCTGCCTCGTTAGCCCTTGCGTATGTCTAAGTCCAGAGATGCTAGATTTTAATTTGAGAACTGTTACTAACTATGGTGTCTCTAGGTTTGGAGCAGTATATATGTTCTGCGCAGTTGGCGTTTATGTATAAGATACCCTTGAATATACACGTTTTACCGTCCTTGGCGATCCCGCATTGCATTGTACCATAGCTGGAACATATATATAGGAGNAAAAGCGCTTTTGAAAGAATATTCGATAGATTAAGTGAAATTATTCAACAGGGGAGGAAACTGTCTCGAAAAAGCCCGATCTAGTTTAAGGAAAATAATAATCCAGCAAAACCACATACATATCCCATTAATATTTGGTTCCCAATGTCTCAAACTCAAAATATCGAAGCTCCACCCATTTTGAAGACAGTCTCTAGCTCCGGTAGAACTCTATTTCAGCTTCTCAACTGTATCCGCTTCGCACCAAAGGTGCACATCCAGATCAGCAATGAAGGAATCCGTTTCGCAGTAGAGGAGTCGAGGGCAATGCAAGGTGAGCCCAAAAATAACACGAACTCCCTCCCCCACCAAAAAAAAATCAAGACATTTGGTAACAAGACTAGGTATCGTCTTCCTCGACAAGGCCCTCTTCACAACCTACGAATGTAACCTCCCGGCAACTTCCTCCCAAACTGAAGACTCCACCCCCGACCTCCCCAACTTCCAAATCT
>NCSJ02000251.1:0-62969 GCA_002812745.2 Scytalidium lignicola
AATAATTTGATAAAATATATTATACATACAACACATTTACTATTCTACATCTAGTTTAACATCTAATTCTACAAAAGTTAGAAGTAATACTGTAAAAACCATATTAAGAACAACAAATGCTTAGAGGACAATCCGTTAAACTTAAAAGTACATATTCTATATACAATAAGCATAGAAAATCAAATATTGTATTATTGAAATTCTTCTTACTTCTACATTAAACAACAACATCACAAATTAAGATATAATTGCCTTTTCCACAAAACTCAAGGCTAAAACCACAAGAACTGTAAATACTATAACATCCAGATGTACATAAGCTTGATAAAGAACATTACATGTTTATAATAACTTGGAATCTAAACAATCAGATTCTTAAAAAAAAANCCTTAAAGTATACTATTATAAAGGTTAAGGGCTTATATAATATCTTTAAACTTAATACTTAAGAGAATAATAATTATAATTTACAAGACAATAATTAAGAGAAAGTTTAAGTTGACCTTTTTCAAATGAAACTAAGAGTTACTAAGTTGATCTGATAAGTAATTTAAAAAANCCATCAAACAACATAATGTATCTACTATCTTCTCTCAATTTTATAAAGATCTAACAAGAAGTTAAAGATAGTATAGTTATAATTATACACAAAACATACTAAAGAATACAACTTCTATATTATAATTATATTTAACAAGTGATTTATCTTATAAGTAGGTATAATTAAACTGTTAATCAATATACAAGTTGTTTTTAGATGTTCTTGTAAGATAGTCTTACTTATACTTTTATCCTATTACACTATGTTTTAATATACAGAATTATTAACTCTACTAGTTATACAATATGAACATTACCTCTTAGATTAAAAGTAGCTTAGATTTTCTTATTATAAAAGTTATTATTTAGCTGTTCAAGAGAGAAAAGACTACTTAATAGTACTTTTACTTAATAAAGTTTTTAAACAGATTACTTAATATACAAACAAATAGTTATAAGTAATAGTCTTTGTTAAAGTAATCTTGTACTTTGTTAAATCTACTATTAACACTTATTCTAAAGCTTAACCAAGGGTAATTATTGTTTAATTAATATATACATCCTGTAATGTACAAATGTTAATGTTAGAAATCTTTATCTTGTAATATAAACTCTGACTATAATTACATTTCCTTTTATAACTAATTATTCTAATCTTATATCATGATAACTTCTGTAGAATACAATGTTCAAGGCTTTTGACTTTTCCCTTTTTTNATAAAAAGCAAAACTACTAAGTATTAAGATATTAAGATAAGAAAAAAGACTTCTCTAATATAATTACTTATAATAATTCTAAACATTAAAGCTTTGTTATTATTTATCAGTCTTTATACTATATTTAAAATTATAATATTTAATAACTCTTAAGTAACTCTTTTATCATCAAGTATAACCAATGCTTATTTAGCTACTTAAGATACTAATCTTAACTATGATCTACTATATATTTAATATCTTTTTNAAACTCGTTGATATATACATAAGTAATCATTTTTTTACTTCTTTTTTTTACTTATAACAAATTCTTTAACATTAACATTAGCAAAGTAAAACACAANTATCTTTAAGTATATTATATATAATAAAATACTAATCTTCCTTAAAAGCTCTTATTACTGTTATAAGGGAATCTTATAATAACTAAACCATATTATTATAAGGTAATATATTCATTTACTAATATATATCAGATTTATATAATTATAAATTTAAGTTAGTATACCTTATAAATCTTAACAATAAGGATTTCTGCTTTAATGTAAAAGACATATAAGTTTTCAATGATATTATTGTTTGATTGTTTAAATAATCTACTAATCATAAAAAGCTAGAACATTATAATTATAAACGAAATAAGGATAACTACTTAGCCAAACTATACTATTAAACTTTATTTTAACCTTCTTAACAACTAAGAAGTCATAACCAATGTTGATAAGACCTTTATAAAACAACTAAGAAAAATACAAATAAACACTTCAGACTTATAATAAGATCTTCTACTTGTTGAAGAGGATTATTATATACAATAACTTACTAATATCATCTTAGATGATTTCAATTATAAATAATACTAAACTCTTGAATATAACAAATACTTGCTTGAAATACAATGTAATAACTATTTTCTATAAGATGTTATTATATCTAATTTGGTTTTTACACTATATTAATAAGTATAAGAATAAGTTCTTATTCAATATTAAGTTCTAATATAATAACATTTATAAGTAAGAATATCTAAGGATTCATTGTTAGAAGTAATCTTAAAATACATTAACTTTTCCAATAAGATTACTATTTAATTCTAGACTGGCCGAACGGTCCAGACGAAACCGTACGGTCTGAACCGTACGGTCTGGGTGCCTTACAGTCTGGACCGAACTGTAAGGCATCCAGACGAGACCAGACTGTAAGGCAACCAGACCGTAAGGCATCAAATTATAAGGTATCTAAACCGTACAGTCTGAAATTTAAAGCCTTAATACCTTACAGTCTGGTTAGACCGTCAGACTGTATAAATTTAAATTTAAATTAAAACAATAAATATAATTATTTATTAATAAATTATTTATTAAATAAAAACAGTAACATTTTACAATAACGGTAATATAAATTAAATTTAATAAATAATTANTATTTATTATTTTAATTTAAAATTTAGCTGAGACTGTACGGTCTACAGTCTCAAAACGGTCCCCATATTTATTTGGTTTCAGACCGTAGACTGTACGGTCCGGTCTCAAATTTTTGACTTCAGACTGTAGTCCTCACAGTCTGGACCGTACGGTCTACAGTCTGAAAACGGTCCCCACAATTTAAATTGCTCAGACCATGGTCTGAAACAGTCCGTAAAAACCTCACAATCTAGTCCAGACCACGGTCCAATGCAACGGTCCGGCCAGTCTATTTAATTCTAGGATAATGTCCAAGTAAATTGTGATTTTAACTATATCCTTATACCAAAGAAGAACTTTACCAGTTTTGGAGTATATATATTATTTAAGAACTAGTTCTAAGTTAGAGTAATAACATTTCTGATATTGTAATAATGATCAAAACTCATCGTTAGTATATAACAAGAGTTTTACCTGCACTCAAAACATAACCGTTTTTATGAATAACATTTATACATATAATAACTTTGTATTAGCTTATAAAATCTTATCTACATCTATTCAAGGTTTAAATTTGCATTTAGATTTTAGTTACTTATTTATGACTAACTAGACATTTTGTACTTTTTACTCTTGTAATGTCATTATTATTACTAAAAGAATAAACTTCTAAAGCTTTACTAATTAATATACGAATATCTTAACTATATAATTTTAGACTTAAAACTCATTTACCGACCTTACAGTCCTAGAAGTTAAGGATATTATTTGTATAAAATAAGTACATAAGTACTATTATCTTATTATTCTACAGATAATTAATTTACATGATAAAAATAATAGTCCTCTTAAAGGGGTTTATACTCTTAGACTTGTGCTTTAAGCTACCCTAACTGTTTTTATTACAATAATATATATTATTAAATAGAAGTTGAATATGAAGCTAATTCTAGTAATAGAACCCTTGCTTAGCCTACTCCTTCAAGAACCTTCAAATCCTATAGCAACTATCATAAGGTTATAGTAAATTGAACTTTGTGTTCAAATTGCTTTGAATTATTCTATAACTTGTTTATAATTTTTAAGCAAGTTCACCTGGAATTCACCTCCTCTAATGTACAGCTAACATAGAAATTTAAGTATAAACTTATCTATAAACATCGATTACACTAACATAATTGTTAAGAATGACTATTAGTAAGTTTCTAAGACTAATTTTTGTTAACACAAATTCTAAATCTTACACTTCCAATATTGCACTAATAAATGGAACCATAATACCTACACCATTTACAATAACAGCACCAACACCAACACTATCCAGTATCATTGCTAAATGTTACAATTAGTATATACTTAAATCTGGCGATTACTGCAGACTCATTAAGCTTGAATTTAGTCTCAATCTAGGTTCCCTACAAGCATATAATCCAAGCATTAACAATGCTTATAACAATCTAGTAGTAAAGAATGCCTATTACATCGATGAAGCAGGACTTAGTCGCGTTTCCAACTACACTACCGTGTCTACGCCTGCCCCAACCGCAACTAGCACCACAAAGACATGCTATAAGTGGCATGTGCTGAAGACTAACAACACCTGTACATTACTAATAGAAGAATATGACCTCTCACTAAACCTCCTTCGCGTATGGAATCCAAATATAAACAGCACCTGTTCAAACCTAGTCGTTGGAGACGCCTACTGCGTGGATGGATCAAACATGATAGCTACATTCACTACGGTCTCCCCTCCTGCAACAACCCCCTCGGGTACAGTAAATCCCTGCTATAGATGGCACACAGTTGTCAGCGAAGATTCCTGTCAACTTATTCAAGATAAATACAGAGTTTCCCTTGCTTTACTTCAAGCTTGGAATCCTAGCATTAACAGCGCATACTCGAACTTAGTCAATGAAGACGCCTATTATGTCGACGACGCTGGCCGCTCTTCTTCACTGAGCACAGCAGCACCACCCGGTCCAACACCCTCCGGCACTTGGCCAACCTGCTACGAGTGGTACATAGTTGTTTCTGGAGATTCCTGCGCTGCAATCGAGACCAAATATGGCATTTACTTCGACTTATTCCGTGCATGGAACCTTAATATTAACGTTAACTGTACAAATCTACAGGTGGGAGACGCGTATTGCGTAAATGGCGCAGGTAATATTTCAACTACCACGACTACAAAGACAACAACTACCACTACAAAGACCACTACAAAGACCACTACAAAGGCAACTACTACGACTGGCAATGGTATTACAACTCCTACACCAATCCAAACGGGAATGGCAACAAACTGTGACAAGTTCCATTTGGTAGTGTCTGGAGACCAGTGTGGAGCTATCGCCGCTAACGCTGGTATTTCTCTCGCCCAATTCTACTCCTGGAACCCTGCGGTTGGAAGTACTTGTGCTACTTTGTTCTTGGGTTATTATGTGTGTATTGATGTCATTGGAGTAACACCTACCACTACACACACGACAACTACCACCAAGGGCAATGGTGTCACAACTCCAACACCAATCCAAACCGGGATGGTAACAAACTGTGATAAATTCCACTTGGTGGTTTCCGGAGACCAGTGTGGTGCTATCGCCTCTAATGCTGGCATTACTCTAACTCAATTTTACTCTTGGAACCCTGCGGTTGGAAGTACTTGTGCTACTCTATTTTTAGGCTACTATGTATGTATTGGAATTTTGTAAATATGCTAGCTAAATTAGAAGATGAAATAGGGAGGGGAGCAGTAGTGTTGGAATGGATTTGAGGGGTGTTTACTTGTTCCTCCGTTTTAGTGAAATTCCAACCCCCCATTGTTTATAATAGAGGCTTTTATCGTTGTAGAATAACACGACATTCCGGCGCTAGCCAGGTACACGGCAGAGGGGTGGGATGTTTTTCCCCTGCATAGTTTCTTACCCCTACTTCTGTTGGTTATGCAATGTAATCACCTGTAATCACCAACAAATTAATATAAAAATTTATCTCACGCAGGGGGAGGGGTAGAATGCGCAACCGAGACATACATATTGTGCGGACAACATGAGTCTACCACGCCATTCATAGGGGATTTGAGTCTGCGAAGCTCGTTGGAAGAACTGCACTTTCCTCGAGGTAACGCGGATGTCAGAAAGAATGCGTACAGTGTTGACCGCAATGGTAAGAAATAGATTGGACAACCCCTGCTCATTCAGGCTAGCGCCCCGAGCGAGTGGGGAATAAAGAACTGTTGAATTAAAACAGGCCCTCAGGGATAGTATTACCTAAAATAGCTTAGTAGAGTTTCAGAGTAGAGAGCTTCATAAAAGCTCGTTCTTGACAGACAGCAAGAACAACCAAGAATCAATCACTGGCAGAAGTCACAATTCAACAAGAACCGACTTGCTGTCGCCCATCACGCCCTGCTCCTTTTGGTTTTCGTTCTTCGTTGCTTTTACGAGTTATAAGCACTTACCACCTATTTTCTAAGACCCCGACTTTTACATCATCCCAAAATGGCCCCATTTGATCCACAAAGAATATCTGCTCTTTTCCTCCAATTGTACACGGTCTTAATTGACATGCGTTTCATCCCTGCCTCTCATCTCCACCAAGCACCTCACAACCCGCCGATAAACACAGAAAAATGTAGAGCACTTGGAATGTCACCAGAAGTTATTGACCTCTTAGAACGTCTTCCGTATCTTGTCGATTCTGAAAGCTACGGAACAGTCATGACACCAGGCTATGTAATTGCACCCGAGATGCTAAGTCTAAGTTTCCTTCCAGATCCCGACTCCAGGGACGCCTTGCAAATCGCCAGAGATCCAAACGATGTTTGCGGCCAAGAGATAACAAATGAAAATGCATATATTGAGCCCTGGTCTTGTTACTTTGACACKCAATATAGAGAATCATCGTGGGTGGTGTTTAATACTAGAGAAAGTTAGTATAATTTTTGTTTTGTAATTTTTTATACATTTCTCATAAAAATTAAAAAACTAATTATTTTGCAAAGACACCATTACTGATGTCAATTGGTCAAAACGAAGCAGTTTATGGCCAGATCCGCCGGCTGGGAGTAATAGGTGGTATTACAATAATCGGCCTGCTAAGCCCGCTGAGCAGTTTTTGGAGGACTGGATTCAGAAATTTATACAATTAGAATGGATTCCTTACGAAAGTTTGGGTGGGTGGCCGGGTATTTTTATGCAGGGAAATAGAGAAGTGAGTTATCGTGGAAATCATATTAAGGCTTTTTTTTATTCTAATATCTTCCCTTGAAGTATCCACAACTTCGAGACCTATATCGATCTCATGGCTGGCCAAACAATTTTAGACCGGAGGAGTTTCTACGTGGCCTAGAAGAATTTAACGAAGAAGAGAGGCAAAGAGATATACGAGAAAAAGAGTTATTGTACCCAGGATATAGAGAAGCTAGACTACTGAGAGAAACTAGAGAAAGAGAAGCTAGAGAAGCTGAAGAGAGGGAAGAGCGTGAGCGTGCAAACAGGGATGAGTTATAATACCCAGAATTCCCTTTTTTTTTTTCTAAAAAGGAGAGTGTTTATTATCGCATTCTGATCTCAAGAAATCAAACGATTCTATTCTTCGATATCCTCATTCTTATTGCCCTACGTAAAAGTACTGTCTCTTTCAATTTCTTCTGCAGCTAGTTAGTTGCCTGAACCGGAAGGACAAGTGCCGTAAGCGCAATTCTCCGGGCAAGGGTTTGTAAAAAAAAAAATGTAGAGATCTCTAGAAGATTTAATTTAATCGTAGCTGGATAGCAAGACTTCCAAATTATTATTATCGCTTCAATTTATAGCTCGTACTTTTAGACATGATAGACATTGCACACGGAGTACGGATGAGTGAGTTAGGGTCTCCAATAGTCCCTTGTATCTCTATAGTGTGTTGTTATAGGCTTTGACTAAATCGACTCACGAAATTTGTTAAATCGACTCACGCAACCGATACCGGATCAACCTCAGGCAGAGCAACTACTTCCGATCGCATACAAATTATTACTGTAGCACAAGTACACTTTATGAATTGCAATTATCCTATAACAACACTTCTAACAGCGATATTTAAACTAATTCATTAGGAGTCTCCACTTCAATACAATCTTGTGTTTCATTTAGCATTGCCTTGTCAGCTATATTAGCTGACGACTCCACATAATCGTCTTTGTATATCGATGAAATCCCTCTCATATAACCTCGTTCACGAACAGTTCCGGGTTCATAGTTGTCAATATGACCTTGTTCAAATCGTAGCATGGATAATCGAGTAGTTGATGATGGTGAAATATATAACTGTTCCTTAGGTATAGGCGACAAATCTACAGCTGCAGGAGTTGTACTAGGAGGCAATTCAAAGTCTGACGGTAATCGTTTAGTACTAGATTCAGCTATACCTTTACCTCGACCTAATGTTCCCTTAGGCCTGCCTTTACCACGAATCACAATTGGATCAAGCACTTGAATTGGAGTAAGCCCTTGAAAGGTTTCAAGCGATCGATAATATAGTTAATGCGGATGAATATCTTGAATCCGAACTGACTCTCCATCTTTAATTCTACTCTAAATTGTATGGTAACAAGGGAGGCCCATTGACTCCTAGATTGTACAGTTGCATTCAGTAGTTGGTAAACCACTTTTTGGCAATTTGCTTACTTCAGAATGAAGTTTCTGCAATGTATATCCATGGATATGGCCAATCAATTCAGCAAACCAAGGCAAATTGATATTATGCTTTGGCTGGAGTTGATCACGAGCTACAACTTCAGTAATTCCTTGGTGTTGTGTACTTCAAAACAACTCCAGGCGATCAAATACTTTATTTAAGTCTCTAGTTGATCGTTGTAAGTATGACTTTAAAATACTATGGCAACCTTCGATTGAAGACGTGACTAAAACACTAAAATGGAAGTTTTGATCTATCTAGTATTTAACTAGCTTTTCTTTCTACGGAATGAGCTAAGTGTTCATAATATATTTGATTGCATTATGATTGAATTTCTGCAATTCGACTAGATTCTTAGCATATTTACGTTTAGTTTCAGAGTTAAAAACATCAACGTAAATCTTGAGAAATGCCTTGAATTGAGAATGTCATGTTAAGCCTCCATTTTTCCCTTCAACTGGAGCAAGGAAATATTTCTTCGTTTTAGCTAATATATTCATATTAACATGCTAGCGACAAAGGAGATGAATTGATCCAGGGAATAATGCATCTATAGCTTTGATCAAAGCTAATTCCTTATCAGTAGCTATAAAGAATAACTGTTGAATTTGATGGTGTTGCATTATTCCTTGGAGTTGACTGAGTACTTATTTGTAGGATTTCTCTGTTTCATTTGACAAAAATGCAATTCCCATTTGAATAACTTTATTTCCTCCAGTTATAATGCAAATGTTAAGCAATAGCATATCAAATCGATTAGTCTTATAAGTGTAATCCATCAATAGAATGTCAGGATTTTGTTTATAAAGCTTTAAAGTTATAGAGTGGATAAATAACAACTGAGTGAGGGTATTATTCGAATTGGTTTCATATATTGAACTAAATCCACGCTCTTCTAATTTGCGCTTACACTATTAGTATTTGATTAATATAAGGCTTACATATAACACTTACAGCAAATCCTGAATTGGAGTTCTTCCTCCTAATTCTTGATTCTATACTAATTAAGTTATATTCCTGATATTAACATTAGTTAAGTGGATATCAGGAAAATCAATGTATAAAGCACTTAGGATTTGTGCATTAGCTACACCAGATCTCCATAAAGACTTAATTCGATTACGAATAGTAGAGTCCAATGAAGTAATTCTATAAGCAGAATAAGTTACAGGAGATATAGATGTTATATGATTATGTGTAGCTTTGAAAACCTTTAATAACCAAGTACTTAAAATAATATCTTTTAATGTAATTACTCTTATTTGACAATTGTANTTTTTTTGAACCTGACTTATTACACTGTTTACTTGGATGAACAGTAGGATTCTTGCCTTTAGAATCATAGTTGCCAGCACGATCATAATAATACACTACACGTATTGGCGTTGAGCTTCGAATGCGAAAAGCATATCCATTCTTAGATGCATGCGCTTGAATTGCAGCAAAAAGTGTGTCAGTGTCAGTATAGATAGCTTCAGGAGGTGCAGGGCTACATGAAGAGGGCAATTGAGTAGCCATTGCTACAGTAGCAGGAGTAGTAGCAGGAAGTAGTAATAGGAGGTGGTAACAGGAAGTAGCAACAAGAGTGGTGGAGTAGTAGCAAAAGAATTAGTAAAATTGCGATAAGTGCGAAAAGTGCGAAAAGTCGCAATTCATGACTGGGTTAAGTGTTTCCTTACTAATTTGTATGTAAGCGCATGGTCCGTGGATGCCGGTATCGGTTGCGTGAGTCGATTTAACAAATTTCGTGAGTCGATTTAGTCAAAGCCTTGTTATACTCTTCAAGTTTTAGAAACTAGGGTATTAAAATCATTCCATATTCAGACTTAAAGAAATATCGTCCTATAGAAATGCATTGTTGGCCCCTAAACCCAGGCTGAAGCCCTAGCAGGGCTAGGCTGCGGAATGAGTACCCATGGGTGGGTTGAGCACCTCCAAAACCCACCCACTGGAGCTCTATGGGTTTTTTGCTAAAAATAAAAATAGCCCCATGGAGCTCCAGTGGATACCCACTGGATACCCAAAAAACCCAGTCAAATAACTTGTAATGCATAAATAATACACAACTGTGGTATAACAGTATAAATTTAATTATATGAGAACGCGGGGTCCTTGTGGTACTATACTCACCGACGGGGCACTGCTCAGGTCGGCGTTATCCTGGATAGACGTCGCTGTCCGTCAAGTAGTCGAATGGTGTCGATAACTCCGGCAGGGATGTCGACGATGTTGGTCGTGTTGAGTGAGTGGCTTCGTCGTGAGCATTGCGCGGTAGTTGTGCTTAGAGTATGGCGTTTGACGGGGCCGGTATTACAAGAGCTGCGTGAATGGTTAGTATCTGAAAACATCTTCATTAGGACTGCTGCTGCTGCTGCTACCTAACTTCATTGATACTGACTTAAAATAGTGGGATGATCCTGAGTGGCTGTTCTTCTTCCTCTTGGTAATTCTGGCATATCTCGCAAGGGGTATGCTCTGAGGCCTTGATCCAGAACGACCGAGAGACGTTGGCCCACTTGTCCTTCAACCATGAGTGCTTCTGCTCCTTGCGCTTGCAATGGTCGCAGGTCTCTAGTGCTATCTTCGGGTTCTGTTCATCGATGGTGTGATTTATCTGAACGAAGCCCAGTTGACCAGGCCGTAACTGGTACAGGACGGGACAAGGACGGGAATACACTCCGCCGTGGTTTGTGCAACAGGAAGGACAGTGGTCTTGGAAAGCCGTGCACATCTTGTCTCGAGTTTCGAAGTTGTTCAAGTTTAAGCCAGCGATCCTCTGGCGAGGATTAGTGATGACAGAATAAACATAAGTTAGCTGACATGTCTTCGGTGGTCTGTGTTGAATGGTAGCCTACCGCCGCCTACAGGCAACCACTGTAGAGCTGTAATACGGCACGTAATATGGCCGTATTACAGGGGCCTACCGGCCCCTATATAAGTGGCCATACTTGCCCACTGTACAGTAGTTAATTTAGTAGTCAATTTATATATATTCTATGGGAACCTATTACGATCGGCATATGTAACCTGTCCAACACAAACTAGCCTGCCTTTCTAACACCAATTGAACGTCAAGAATGGAGATAGGATATTTTCTTAAACTGAGAGCACATATTTTATAAGTGATACAATGTCGATTAGATCAAAGAATGAAAGTAAGTATAAGTTATACTGGTAGGTATAAAATGACGGAACAAACCAAGTTCATCCGCTATTCAGCCGCTTCAAAGAGCCATACATAATCCACAAGGCTGAAGTGGTGCAGCATGTGCTCCAATCACAGCCTGGCTCAGCCTTGGTGGACCCCGCCATCAACCA
This sequence comes from Scytalidium lignicola, assembly GCA_002812745.2. NCBI lineage: Eukaryota > Fungi > Ascomycota > Leotiomycetes > Scytalidium > Scytalidium lignicola. The sequence goes on from NCSJ02000251.1 coordinate 11,658, forward strand.
CCCCTCTTTGCCCCGCCAAATCAGGCTGAATTGGTGCCGGATCCACTTATCACCAGTCCAGCTGGTCTACCAGGAGCTGTCCATTACCCAACTGTGAAAAGTCGCGTCACCTTCTAATTTCCCTCCTCCCAATCCATCTCTTTAATCACTGCAAACGTATACATTATTTTATATTTTTACGTTGTAGATCAGCTGCGTTGCCCATCACACTGAACAGCAGCAGCATGGCGCCAACCTCTACCTTTGAATTCCTGCCTCTGGGCGCCATCATCCAGTCATTTCGCCTCCCTACCAAGAAAGGTCCAGTCAACATCGTGCAGGGTTTCCCGACTACCGCTCTCTACCAAGCATACAATTCACCCTTCTTCGGCGAAACAATCGGCCGCGTCGCAAACCGTATTGACAAGGGTCTGATCAAGTCATTGAACGGCAAATCTTATCAGCTCGCGGTCAATGACAAAGGAAATGCTCTCCACGGAGGCAAGGTAGGATGGGGAAAGAAAATTTGGGAAGGACCAACGCGGTTAGGTTCTAAGACCATCGACTTAGGCGCTGAAGGAGGCGGCAAGGTCGATGGTGAGACCATCAAGTTTACTTTGAGAAGCGAAGATGGCGATGAGGGGTTTCCAGGCACAGTACTTGCAAATGTGATCTATACTACTGGTACACAGAAGAATGAGCAGGGCAAGAATGTTCAGGTGCTGGAGATAGAGTATGAGGTTGAGCTTTTGGATGGTGCCGAGGAGACTGTCGTGAATATGACGAATCACTCGTATGCGATCTACTTCCTTTCCTACAGATTCCTTTATATTACTATACTATTTCATTTCATATATGATATGGGTTTGCTGACATTACGCTTCTCAAAGGTACTTCAACCTCACTGGAGCATCATCAATTGAAGGCACAGAAGTAACCCTTTGTACTGGATCTTACTTGCCTGTCACTAGCACTGGCATCCCAACCGGTGGACCAGCTCCTTTCGAGGGTGTGATAGCAAACAAGGCAGTTACCCTCGGGCCAGCCGAGCCAGACATTGATGACTGCTTTGCTGTCCACCCCCCAACTGCCCCAGAGGCTAATAAGATTGACACCCGTTCCCTTCCTCTCAAGAGACTCGTGGCGGCCTACCACCCTTCCAATGGCGTCCATCTCGAGGTTCTAAGCACAGAGCCTGCGTTCCAGTTTTATACTGGGAGACATATGAATGTCCCTGAGGTGGAGTACGAAGAAAATGGACAAAAGCTCAAGGTTCCTGCCAGGCCAAAGAGAAGTGCCTTCTGTGTTGAACCCAGCCGATATGTTAATGCAATCAATGTGGACGAATGGAGAGGGCAGGTACTTTTGAAGAAGGGGGAGAAGTACGGCGCTAAGGTTGTGTATCGGGGATGGGGTGATGAGGAATAAAAGGAACAGTGTAAATCTCGGGTGCGCTTGTGATTATGACATTTAGAATGTAGTCCATTGTGCAATTATGGTACTAGAGTAGAGCGTGAACAATTTTCCGTTAAAAGTACAAATATGCTGCTCCTGGTATAAGGTATTTCCAACTTACTTGTGGAAAAAGCAGAGAAAGCTCAACCATACGGCCAAAAAAAATATCATACACATGCGTATGCACACAGGAATTCCGATCCTCGCCGTCATCGCCGAGAGAGCATAGTCTCCCTACCAAACCTTCCACCACCTCTTGTTTCTCTCCACTTCTATCCTTTTCTCTTCTTCCTCTTTCCGCCGCCTTCTCTCTTCTCTTGCTGCCTTCGCCTGTGCCTCCTTCTCTGCCTTCTTTCGATCAATGATCTCGACCGCACGCTTCACCTGCGCCTTTTCCAAGCTTCGCTTATATAGACAATATTCGTAACTTGCGAAGGATAACAATACAAAGGAAGAAGCAGCCCAGTTTGTAGCTTTGGGTATTGGAGCTGTTTATAAAATAATTAATTAGTAAGTTCCTCTTAAAAGATTGACTTCCAGAACTTCGACTGCATCCACCTCACTCGCAAATCTACGGAATCGCTAGCTCCAGAACAGTAGAATTCTCCAGAAGGAGACCAATTGAATTTAAAATTAAAGTTACTCACCACCTAAGAGTGCTCTTAGTCCACCAATCCCAAATCCGGCTCCGATCCCGGTCAACAGAGAGTCCCGGACGCATGGATACATATGAACCTGCTTGAGATCCCCCAGCCGCACAGTTTTCAGCGCATTGGTGAATGTAGGCTCCAATTGCTTGCTCTTTGATCCAGCAGTGTTCTGGCTCGCAGATAGTGGGAGCTCGTTGGCATTGTCAGGCCCGGATGATGAAGCAGTAGGACTCGATGAGTGGAAGACTTCGTAGATTTTGGGCTTGGCGGATTGGATGTGTTCGGGAGGTGCGGTTGCACCGGGAGGTGGTGCTGGGGGGGAGCCAGAGCGAGAGGAAGGGGACTCTCGTGTATCGTCTGCCATTTCTTTTATTATTTGTAGATTTTTACTGCTGACATATTCGTTTATTTAAAAATTATATTTGAAGCTATCGCATGATGTCGATTTGACAGGGATAGATACCGTATTCTGTTGGGCCTTAAAATTAAGGCAACAAGACGCGAAGACACTTTACGCGCTTTGGGTGAGCCGGTTAGTAAACGTCGACGCGTCGATTTTGATTGAACAATATCTGGAGGACATGCGAACTGCAACCACTCCTACCTATATACCTTGGCTTGATACCCGGAGTTGGTGTTTTACAGTTTCATATATTTAATTGATTTAAACAAGTCAGCAATTCTTTAGTTAGACTTGCTTAACTTTCGGTGGGACGCCACGTACAATACCAAGTCGCGGCGTCAGGACGTCCCTCTCCTCTTTAGAGGCAGCATCTTTCAATTATGGCTGGGACTCGGCGACCACAGAATGGCTATCGAAGAGGAGGGAAGCAAGCCTACTATGGCCCTCGAAAGACGAAAACATTCGCGGCCACGGGCCGCAGTGAAGCAACGTCCGCCGATGAGCGACGCGAATCCAATCGACTTGCACATAGCATTGACGAAGCAATGGGCTTCGCGCGGTATGAAAGTGGGAAGAAGAAAGTTGGCTGGCTCGTAAATATCCATACCACAAGTATAGAAGACGAGAAGATTCCCGACGGCCGCTCGGCGGTGGATTGTTACTTCATCGAGGAAGATGGAGGCACATTTAAGGCGACAGTCGAATATGAACCATACTTTTTGGTGGCTGTCAGAAGAGGGCACGAGCCAGAAGCAGAAGAATGGTTGAAAAGATCGCCTGGTGGTGGTGTGGTCAAACATATCCGGCGGATTGAGAAGGAGGACTTGAAGATGCCGAATCACTTACTGGGGTATAAGCGGACGTTCCTCGAGTTGCGGTTCTCAAACATCAATGATTTGCTTGCTGCTAGGAGGGATATTATGCCTATTGCGGAAAAGAACAAGAAGAACATGAATGCTATGGATACGTATGCTGAGGTTGCCAGGTATGGTGGATTATTTTCTGTCTCGTCTCTCCGTGCTAAATGAGGACAATCGAGACTAACATTCTATAGTGCAAACGCTGGATTCGACCTTTTTGATGACTCACGAGATGATGATAGACGATTAAATACTTCAGTCGCAGATGCTAGCGATTTCATTGTAGATATAAGGGAATGGGATGTACCATATCATGTACGGGTAATGATAGATTTGGGTAAGTCTTCCATATGGATTTATTTGAAACCGTATTAATCATTTGGCAATAGATATACGGACAGGAAAATGGTATACAGTGGAGGCAAAGCATGGGACGACCACTGTGAAATGCATAGAAGAACGATTGCAAATAGCTGACCCGGTTGTCATGGCCTACGATATCGAAACGACAAAGTTGCCTCTTAAATTCCCCGATGCCGCTGTTGACCAAGTTATGATGATTTCATATATGATTGATGGTCAGGGTTTCCTAATAACTAATAGAGAAATTGTCTCGGAAGATATCGACGACTTCGAATATACCCCTAAACCCGAATTCGAGGGGCCATTCATGATCTTCAATGAACCGGATGAGAAAGCGTGTATCGAGAGATTCTTCCTTCATATAAAGGAAGCCAGGCCTACGGTTATTGCAACCTATAACGGAGATTTTTTCGATTGGCCATTCATGGATGCTCGAGCAAGTGTCAACGGAATTGACATGTATCAGGAAATCGGCTGGCGGAAGAACAACGCCGATGATCAATATATGTGCGATTATAGTATCCATATGGACTGTTTTCACTGGGTGAATAGAGATAGTTACCTACCCCAAGGAAGTCGTGGTCTGAAAGCTGTGACAACTGCGAAGCTTGGTTATGATCCTGATGAGTTGGACCCGGAACTTATGCTTCCATATGCTAGCGAGAAGCCGCAGACTCTAGCTGAGTACTCTGTTTCGGATGCAGTGGCTACTTATTATTTATATATGAAATACGTCCATCCGTTCATCTTCTCGTTATGTACTATTATCCCACTTGGAGCCGATGCAGTCTTGCGGAAAGGAACCGGAACGTTGTGCGAGATGTTGCTTATGGTCCAAGCTTATCAAAAGAATATCGTTCTTCCAAATAAGCATGTGTCGCCCAAGGAATCATTCTGGGATGGCCATCTTCTGGACTCGGAAACTTATGTTGGTGGCCATGTTGAAAGTATCGAAGCAGGAGTTTTTAGATCTGATATCCCCGTCAATTTTGCTGTCGATCCTAAAGCTATTGATGAACTTCTCGGAGATCTAGATGCTGCATTGAAATTCAGCATAACAGTCGAAGAGAAAAAATCTCTGGATGACGTTACTAACTATGATGAAATCAAACAGAAAATCACAGACCAGTTGAACAATCTCAAGGCAACGTCAAACCGGAGTGAACGCCCGCTCATCTATCATTTGGATGTAGCATCCATGTACCCAAATATCATGACGACAAATCGATTGCAACCAGATTCTATGATTCAAGAGTCAGATTGTGCAGCCTGCGATTTCAACCGTCCCGGAAAGACGTGTGATAGACGGATGCCTTGGGCCTGGAGAGGGGAGTATCTTCCAGCGAAACGTGATGAGTATAATATGGTCAGAAATGCCCTCGAGAACGAGAAATTTCCTGGGAAATATCCTAATGGTCCTTTGAGAACATTTCAAGAATTGTCTCCAGATGAGCAAGCCGCCCTTGTGCGAAAGAGACTTCAATTATTTAGTCAGAAAATCTATCACAAGATCCATGACTCCACAACTATTGAAAGAGAGGCTATCATATGCCAGCGAGAAAACCCATTTTATATCAATACTGTTCGAGACTTTCGAGATCGTCGGTATGATTATAAAGGGAAGCAGAAAGTCTGGAAAGGGAAGACGGAAGCGCTTAAAGCTGCCGCCGCTCCTGCGGCAGAGATCGAGAACGGAAAGAAGATGATTGTGTTGTTCGACTCGCTTCAATTGGCTCACAAAGTTATTTTAAACTCATTTTATGGTTATGTCATGAGAAAGGGATCGCGTTGGTATTCTATGGAAATGGCTGGTGTGACGTGTCTGACAGGAGCCCATATCATCCAAATGGCCCGACAACTTGTGGAACGAATCGGTCGGCCCTTGGAGCTCGATACTGACGGGATTTGGTGTATGTTGCCTGCAACATTTCCAGAGAACTACGCATTTACGCTCAAGAATGGCAAGAAATTGACCATTTCCTACCCCTGTGTGATGTTGAATCACTTGGTTCACGCAAAATTCACAAATCACCAATATCAAACACTCGTGGATCCCGCAACCTTCAAATATGAGACACATAGTGATAACTCCATTTTCTTTGAAGTGGATGGTCCATATAGAGCCATGGTCTTGCCAACATCGAAGGAAGAAGATAAGAATTTGAAGAAGCGTTATGCCGTATTCAACCACGATGGCAGTCTTGCCGAGCTTAAGGGATTCGAATTGAAGCGACGAGGAGAGCTTAAACTTATAAAGATCTTCCAACAACAGATTTTCAAATTTTTCTTGGAAGGGTCTACGTTAGCAGAAACATACGCCTCCGTCGCCAAAGTTGCCAACCAATGGCTTGATGTCTTATATTCTAAAGGAACGACACTTGCAGATGAGGAGCTGATCGATCTCATTGCCGAGAACAGGAGCATGTCTAAAACTCTGGAAGAATATGGCTCGCAGAAATCGACATCTATCACCACTGCTAAACGACTTGCTGACTTCTTAGGAGAGCAGATGGTGAAGGACAAGGGGTTGAATTGCAAATACATCATTTGTGCCAGACCAAAAAATGCTCCAGTTACTGAACGAGCTGTACCTGTTGCAATATTCTCAGCAGAAATGTCAGTCAAACAGCACTTCTTGCGGAAATGGTTAAAGGAAGACCCTTCAGATATGGATCCCCGAGCCTTGCTAGACTGGGACTACTATCTTGAGCGTCTTGGGTCCGTTATCCAGAAATTGATAACTATTCCAGCTGCTCTTCAAAAGATTCGGAATCCAGTTCCGAGAATCGCTCACCCTGAATGGCTTCAGAGGAGGATCAACGTGAAGGATGATAAAATGAAGCAGAAGAAGATGACCGATCTCTTTTCCAAGACACCACTTGAGGATATCACAAATCTGCAGGATCCACGGGTCGGCGATATTGAGGACTTTGGGACAAAATTATTGAAACCGAAGACAGTTGGGTCTCAAATTATAGCATCTTCTCAAAAATCTGCCCAAAAAAGGAAGTCTCCTGAACCAGCGGTGCCAGTCTCTGTCAATCCATATGCTGCCCTGCCTGAGAAAATGCCATCGCCGACGGAGGATTATCTAGGATTCCTCGACTACCAAAAGCAGAAATGGAAAATTCAAAAGCAAGCTCGAATTCGACGAAGGCATCTCTTTGGTGAATCTCGCGCAAATGCACAAAGCAATATCGGTGCCACCTTCCGTATCCAGGCTGAGCAAGTGTATAGGAATACTTGGCAAGTTCTTGACATCAGGGGGACTGACAGTCCTGGGGTCGTGCTCGCCTTCGTCCTGATCGACTCAAAGATTCATACGCTGAAGATCAATGTTCCAAGGCGAGTATTCCTCAATCTCAAGAGCAAAGAGCTTCCCGACATTGAGGTTGATGGCTGTGAGGCTCAGAAGGTTACCCACACTTTACCGAACGGGCATCCTTCCGTCCACCTGTTCAAACTTACAATGAGCGAGGAAGTATATGTCAATGAGGCTCAAAAGATGTCACTTTTGTTTAATCATCCTAGTGTCGAAGGCGTTTATGAGAGACAAGTTCCTCTGAATATAAGGGCCGTTTTGCAGTTGGGAAGTCTCTGCACCTTTGATGAAACCCAGCCTGGCGTTCTGGGTAAGGGTCTCGAACATGGGTTTGATCTCTCTGGTCTCATCCGAGCTGAGTCTAAACAACCCTACTTGTCACAGTCTTCTTTGGCATATCTCTATTTATACCATGTCGTTGCTGGGGATCGCCAGATCTTTGCCTTGTTTTCGACAACAAGGGAGCAGGCTCACGTTATCATTTTACAAAAGACCAAGGGTTCGGAGCAAGATATCCCCAACATTTCGAAGATATACAACGATCTGCTAACCAGGAGAAATCAAGAACCTGATGGGAATTCGTGGCAAAGCTGCTTTAAGTATCAACAGAAGCTTCAGTTCAAAATACATCAAGTCACGACTCGCCGAAAGGCGTTGCTGGAACTTAGTGACATGGTGAAGAAGGTCAGGAATGAGGAAACAAAGCCTCTTCTACTTGTCATCCAGTCACCCCAGAGGCGTCTTCTTGTCAATGATGCCCCTATACTTGGAGAGTTCCCCATCTTACCGCTGCGAAATGACATCGATGATACAAACCTTCCACCGCTTGGCTGGCAATCGTTTGCTACAAAACGTCTTGTGAACCACTATCTTAGTCTTAGTTCGTGGATTTTGCATCTCACCGAGCTAGCAAGATATGGGGATGTGCCGCTCTGTAATCTCGAACGAGATGATCCACGCTTTATCATCGACATTGCGTACGCTCGGCGATTACAAAAGAATAATGTGGTCTTATGGTGGTCTGCTGGCCCAAGGCCTGATCACGCGGGTTATGAGGAAGATGATGTTCTTGGCCCTCTTGATACCGTTCAAATGCCATCAGTCAATAATCCGGGCACATATCCTTCGGTATGCATTGAGCTTGACGTTCGAAATCTTGCAATCAACACCATCCTGACTTCATCTCTCATCAACGAACTGGAAGGAAGCGATTCTATCTCATTTAACCCTGCAGCACCGTCAGATGAGGCTAACGGGGATCCAAATAATGTTTTATATGCAGATAATGCTTTCGCATCGGCTGGTGTTACAGTTCTCCGGGAAATGGTCAAGGCTTGGTGGGCTGAAGCCTGCAAAGGGAGTAATATGGCCGATATCATGGTGCAGCATCTTGTTCGATGGGTCGAAAGTCCTGAATCTTTCTTATACGACAGATCATTGCACTATTACGTGCAAATTATGTCTCGCAAAGCATTCCAGCAGCTCATGATGGATTTTAGGAGGGTCGGATCTCAGGTCGTGTTTGCGAACGCCAACCGACTCCTTCTACAGACAACAAAATCAGAAGTTGGAAATGCTTACGCATACAGTCAGTATATCCTGAAGTCGATCAAAGCAAAACCTCTCTTCCATTTCTTGGATCTTGAGATTAAGGAATACTGGGACTACTTGGTATGGTATGACGAGTTCAACTATGGTGGCAAGGCTTGTCAAGAGGTTGTTGAAGCCGAGCAACAAACACTTGATACCATCATGCACTGGCAATTAAGCAAGTTCCTTCCAGTATCATTACATCCAATTTTCAACGACTGGGTGGTGGAATTTATCGAGATAATGCATAAATCGAAGCGTCCTCGAGTGCTTACAAATGGTGTCGATTCAACCCCCCGACCAACTCAACTTCCGGTGCGCAACCTTGGTGATGACAAAGAGGACAAAATCATGCTCGGGAAAGAGTTTGAAAAGCCCCTCAAAAGGCAGATTGCTGGACTCATACGCCGCCAGAAGGATGAAATGCTTCACCCAGAATTAGCTGGAGACTACCGCTTCCCTATTTTACCGGGCTCACATCTCAAGCTTGAAAATCCCATACTACAGCTTGTCAAATCATTGATGCAGGTTCTCAGTCTTGATAAGAATATTACACTTGAGGCAAGGCTCCTTCGCAAAGAGCTTCTAGCTATGTTTGAGGTCCGAGAATTTAGTCAAGAAGCTTACTTCCAGAATCCTAGCGAGAGTCTTAAGATTAGTCAGATGATTTGCGATAACTGCACCATGGCTCGAGATCTTGATCTCTGTCGCGATGAGGACCTGATCCCAGACCTAGACCCCGATGGAAAGCCACTTGACTCATCAACCAGACCATGGAAATGCTCGTTCTGCGACTCTGAGTATAAACGGCTCGACATTGAAGAACGCATGATAGCCTCTGTGGAGGGGATTATCGTTGAATGGAACACGCAAGATTTGAAGTGTTCGAAGTGCAAGACAGTGAGGGTTAATGATTTTATGGAGCATTGTAGTTGTAGTGGGGAATGGGGTGGGGATGTCAACAGGGAGGATGTGGTGAGGAGGCTCAAGGTCTATAGGAATGTGGCGAGGTTTTATGGGCTTAGGATGTTGGATGATGTTACTGAAGGTGTTTTTGCTGGGCTGTAGATAACTTGGGAAAGGATAGCGGCGAGGTAATTGTGGAGTCTGTCGGGGCATTGCGGGAGCAATGGCGTTGCAATTGGTAGGACTTGATCATTTGCATAGAAACCTAGCATCTGGATAGTTACAAAGGTATGAATGAAATAGAAATTTTCAGCATATCTCATGTTGAGTACGTCAGAACAGATGTTATTCAGACTTCCATGTATTTATCAATGTAACGTGTTTAAAATTTTAAGGTAGTACTCGATAAAGTTTCTGCTCTTGAGATTGATAACATAAATAATATAGTAAAAGCAGAGAAAGGGGGGGCCAAGAAAAGAAGGTTATATATGAGTCAAATAATTTAGAATCAAAGCTTTAAGCGTGTGCTGATACTGTAGAAACCAAGGGAATGGAGGAATTCGTGTTTGGCTTTTAGGTTTGGTAATAGTTGTTGAATAAATTAGTTGTATTATTGTTGATTCGCTGTAATTCTATGGTGGTCGGGTTGGGTGAATTCTAGGATACGCGTACTCTTAGGAGGGCGACTTACCAGCGGATAAGCCGTTAGTTTATACAATTTTGTTATTATAATATATAAAAGCTATTCTTTATAAATGAATTTACTTAAGGTCCATATATAGTAAAGAATAATAAGATGCGCTTTAGTATGAGTTTCCAATTCTAAGCTCGTTCGATATCTATGATGGGGGTAGCCCAGGTCCTGACCGAGTTGTTTTCAACGGCGATAATGAGCTTGCTGGAGTTATTACGCATACGGGAGCAAGTGGGGATGGGTTTATAGCGTTACAACAAAGTCAGCGCAAACTATTCAGACAATGAAGAATTAAGAGGGAGGGCAAGCACGCACACGGAATCACGGTACAGGACAGATAAGACAGCAGCGCCACACGGGATGTTCTATTCTGTTGATTTCGCCAGGGTGACACTTCCACCGTCGCGGGGCTGTTCTCTAATAGTACTACTGTATACTCCTTTCATCCTTATATCAACTCAAAGGCTCAATCTTAATATGCAGAATGCAACTTTCAATTTCTAGTTAGCCTAATTGGGCGATTAAACATAACTTGCAGCAGCTCACCGCCTTATGGCTCTTTCGTGGGAATGATTCTCAAAAACTATACAATTTTAGTTAATTATAATATTTTACATGTATCTCAATTTAGGAGACAGTGGTTAATCTTATTTGTTCGGCACTGAAACGACACTGTTTTGCCATGGACAAGCTTCCAGTCGAAAGTTTGATCCATATCGCGCTGTACACTGATCTCCAGAGCTTGTATTCTTGGATATTAACTGCCAAGCGGTATCATGTTGCTTTGATAGGGGAATTGTATACTAAAGCAGTAGCCTTGGACTTTCAGCTCGGCTGGCCGCATTATCTCCTGAGTGCAACACTCCGCAATCAAGTGACAAAGAGCTTGGTGGCTCTGCTAGATGGTACTGATATCAGAGATATTAACAACTTTAATATCAATGTCAAAACAGCTCTTACGGAGAAAACATGGGACATTTCAGGGGTAATAAAGTCAAATGCAGGCAATCTAGGGTCGCAAGCTCCTGTCCTCATCGCATCCCTTTTACACATTGCATGTCAGGTGTGTAACGACGATGTAGTGAAACTTATTCTGGCTAGAGGAGCAGATCCATCCCAATTTGATTCCTTCGGGTGGACACCGTTGCATATGGCAGCCTGGAGCGGTAACACTGCAATAATACGATTGCTTCTAGATGCTGGAGCTAATCCAAATATCATGCTTCCAGCAGACCAATGGTCAGAGTCTATTGAAAAACTGGCTAGAGCAACACCCTTTCATCAAGCAGTTATTAATGGGCATTTATCTGTTGTGGACATGCTGCTGGAGGCTGGTGCAAATCCTAAAGCGATACATCCTAAAAGGTGTGATGCTCTAGGCCTAACGACAATCAAAAAACAGAACACTCAGATGTTACAACATCTTCTGATGACTGGTTTTTATGATGAAGACTCTATGAGACAGGCATATTACTTTTCATACAGAAACAAAGTTACAAGCACTCTTCCTTTAAATATATTGCTAGATGCCGGGCTAGATCCACAATCTTGTTTGCCTTTTTCCGTTGCTGTCAATCGGCCAGATAACGTGGAACTTCTTATCAATGCTGGTGCTGATCCACAAAAAAGCCCTGGGTTGCTTCATCATGTTCTTAACCTCAAGGTTCTTCAATTAATATTGGCTAAAGCTCCAGGATTGTCTGCTGAGCCGCTCCCTGCTCCCCATACACTTACCCCCTTAGAGCTTCTCTACAGTAATGCTCGTGGAAGTCTTTACTTGGATGATATTGAGGCAATGGCCATGCTATTAATCGAGGATGGTTGTCCGATTCGAGAAGATGACCTAACGATCGATGACAGCCATGCAGAACCCGAAAACTTTTTNATGTGATGTAGCTTCGTGGGGACATGCACGCGTTATTGAGGCTGCTTTACCCAGAGCAAAGGCATACTTGAGCCGGAAATGGTACGAGGGCTGTACACCCTTGCATGAGGCTATGAGTTCGACATCTAAAAATAAACTTGCCTGTGTCAAACTTCTTGTGAAACATGGTGCCGATCTCTATGCGAAGAATGATTTCGGTGAAACTCCTTTCCAGCACCTTTTCACACGAAGTATATTCTCAACCGACTATGCTCCACGACCAATCTTACAAGATGCAGAAGTAACAAAGTATTTTATTGACCTCGGTATTGACATTAATGCGCGTTTTAGCGCTGAATTTACTACTGAACCGCCACTATTGCATGCTTTAGCATCAAGAAATGACCCGGCTGCACTTGTGATGATGGATTCCGGGGCTGATATATATGTTAGTGCAACGAATGGGTGGACAGCATTGCAATTGGCTGCCCAAAATGGGTGTGTTGAATCAATGGAACGACTTCTTCAAGCGGATAATGTTGAAAGCCTCCTTGGATCTAAAAATAAAGATACTCTACTGCATTTTGCTGTCTGTGGGGGACTCGAGAGACACAAGAAGGTGACCGGATACGGTAAAATGATGATACATCTCTTGCTTGGCCACATGAACATTTCTGTTGAAGATGTAGCTGGTAATAGAGGAGATGCGCTGAAGCCGCTGGCTTACATGGGTTGTATGGAGGTGCTGAGAAGGCTCTGTAATAGAAGGATTGTAGACCCTGGTGCTAGAAACCACCTCGGCTACACACCCTTCGACGTGATCATGTATCAGGACGGATGTCATAGATCTAATTATGATGACAAGAAGAAACACAAGGCTGAAATAGAAGGTTTTATTAAGGAGGCAAAGCAAAAATGGCCTAAACGTCAGATGAGATAGTCCGGCATGGCGACAGTGGTAACCAGCATAATGATGCATTATTTAAATTACTTCAAGCTACCGTCTTTATCGTTGAGATTACTTAGCTTTAACTCAGGCTTTAGTGAAAACGGGTATTGTGGAAGGCGTTTTGCTCAACTTCGCAAAACAAAAATAATATTAACCCCAAGAACGCTTTATCCATAACCATGAACCCCTACTAGCCAGGTCTCCTGTAATCTCTGCTCCAGTGTCAGCTTGTGTTGGATGTGTATCATAAAGTACCGTAATATTTAATCGCAGCAATAGGACCTCATACAGGCAAGCAATTGGGAAAAGGCTCAAATCTGACAGACTACTGTGTACCTCTATAGAAAGGTCAATTGTCATCCAATAATACCAAGTACTGATTAGTAGTGTTCCGATAACCTTCATGTTACCACCGGGATACGCACCAGCTGAGAGGTACTGTATAGTTTGCTATTTTTGTTCTAAATGCTGAGTCACCACGTAAAAACAGAGTTGAAGTGCAGTTTAACAAAACACTTTAACGTATGAAATCAGTCTGAGTCTGACACTGCCTACCAGCTAGCAGTGGACTTCATTGCGTTGCACAAGGGTGTAAGTGTAAGTACAAACTACATGAGAGCCTGAAAGCTATTATACATTTCAAAACAAGATCACATATTCTCTATTTTTATTGGCTGAATATGGGGAAATGGTGCTGAAGAAGTACAGGAGACCTTGAGAGCTTTGATTAGATATTAATATTAGCTTTACGGATAGATAACTATTATTAGAAGCTGGTGTACCGACTATAAGAAACTTAACACTTAACAATTACAAATCCATAATTAATAAGTACGAAATATCTGTATTCCATTTAACACCCTCCCAATCAACTAAATCAAATAAAAAAAANTCAAACACCATTTTACATTCATTCATTCATTCATTCATTCATTCATTCATTCATTCATTCATTCATTCATTCATTCATTCATTCATTCATTCATTCATTCATTCATTCATTCATTCATTCATTCATTTCATCTAAAAAAATCCTACAAGAAAATTAAACCCCAAAAGGTACAGTTACCTCCCAAAAAAAAAAGAAGCACCACACCCTAAGCAAAATCCAACCCGGTCTTCACATCCCCATACTTCGCCCCATACATATCAACCAGATAATTCCGATTCGCCTGCCACTGCCCCTTCCCCCCGAACCTCGGAAACACCTTCGTCGCTTCCTTCCAATACGTCGAGCTAAACTTCATGATCTCCTTCCCTTCCATCTTCTCCGCATGCTGTAGTCTAGGCGTCACAACCGTCGCGTTCTGCGTCTTCATCTGCTGCAGTAACCTCGTGAGCAGTTTTGCTGCAACGTCTGCGCCTAGTGTCCATGATGCGTTGAGGTATCCGAAGACGTAGATCAGGTTCGGAACATCCTGCATCATGGCGGCTTTCCATGCAAATTTGGACGAGACGTCGACGGGCTCGCCGTCGAGGGTGATTTTGATGTCGCCGCCGAACCGCAGTTTCAGCCCCGTTGCCGTGACGATAATGTCGGGTTTGAGCACGGCGCCGGAGGTGAGCTGGATCTCGTGCTCGGTGACTTGCTTGATGGTGTCAGTGACGATGTCTCCCTTTCCAGTTCGCAGCGCGGCGTAGAAGTCGCCGTCGGGACACACGCAGAGACGTTGTTCCCAGGGGTTGTAGCGGGGCTTGAAGTGGGGATCCCAGCTGACGAATTTGGGCAGTTCCTGGATGCTTGCGGCCTGGATAGCTTTTCTGGCAGCATTGGGGAAAAAGTGGCAGAAGTAGTAGAAGTAATAGCCTCGGAAGATCCAGCGTAGGCGGTTGATGCGGCGGGCGAGGGCGGAGGGGAAGAATGTGCGGAAGAATTTGACCCAAGTATCGTTCATGGGGAGAGGGACTATGTATGTTGGGCTTCGCTGCAGGACAGTCGCGTGCTTGACTTTCTCGATGACGGAGGGGAGGATGGTGACTGCTGTTGCGCCGCTACCGATGATGACCATGTTCTTGTCGGTGTAGTCGAGCTTCTCGGGCCAGAATTGGGGGTGAATGATATCGCCTTTGAAGCTTTCGATTCCAGGGATTTCCGCATTGAATGGTTTCTCATAGTTGTAGTATCCCGTGCCCAAAACCACAAACCGTGAATGGAACACTCTCGACTCTCCTTTATCATTCTCCACCGTCACAGACCACATGGAATACTGCGACGACCAGTCCATCCCAAACACTTTATGATGGAATCGGATATTCTTCATGATTCCCTGCTCCGTAGCTGCTTCATTCATGTAGTCAAGGATCTTTCCACCTGCCGCAAGAGGTTTCTTGTCGATCCATGGCTTCCAGGCGAAACCGAAGGTGTGGATGTCTGAATCGGAGCGGATGCCTGGATACCGGAAGAGATCCCAAGTTCCTCCGATCTGGCCTCGATTTTCGAAGATGATGTACGAGGTACCGGCTAGAGCGTCTTGTTGCACGCGGTAGGCGGTGTTGATTCCTGATATGCCGGCGCCGATGATGATGATGTCGGTGTCTAGTGTTGGAGGAGAAGGATTGTGGTCATCGGGCAACACTTCTGAATAATCCGACATGGTGAAGTGTTTTGCTTTTTCTCCTGTGATAAGAATATAAAATATGAAAAAAGGAAAGAGATCTATTATCTCAGGATAAACACGCTCATTTTGATTTAATTTTCACCTCCAGCACTATATACTGTAGTGGCAGTCTGGACCTTCAGCCGAGAAGTGGAACAGCACAGGGCAAAGTGGAGATACCGAGGCCTTCTTCTGTGTGGCTGAAAGTAGCTGGAGAAAGACAGAGGGGGAAGTAAATCGCCGGGACAGATTGAGACTGGCCAGCGAGCTCTTGGAAGGAAAGGGGTTAATTCGACCTCAGGTGATTGTTGCTACGAAGTAGTTACCGAAACTGGCATTATTAATTGTGCTATCCCGATTGCAACTCCGTATCTTGTGTTGTAATGGTTGAAATATTACTATGTATATCCATCTACAGCACTACAGTACAAAGAAGATGCATGGTTTTTGCGAAGTGGAGAAGGGGGTAGTAGTGAGTGACTTTGTTCAATGGAAACGCCTCACTCGTAAACATGTGGGGCTGGCAACTTCTTTCCCTTTTGGGTATCCAGTCCGAGTTACAGAAATGGTACGGTTTCAGGAGAGTTATTGCCTTATTAGTGTTAATAACTAATAATTAACTCTTTCTTAGCTTTCTACTGGTAGATGAATTGCCCGTAAGTACTTGATCCGTAGACACGCGTGACATGATACAGTACTACCGGCCCCGCTTCTCCGCTTTTCGCATAAACATGACGGTATCCGCTATTCCGCAGCCCCGCTGTGTTTCGCCTCGTTTTCTGACGCGCTTATCTTATCGGCATCTGTATCAACCCGATGACGACGACGATGATGATATGAACGGGCTTTCTAGATCATGATCAGATCATAATCATGACACGACACCTAACACACAGTCTTACTGTACAATTCCCCATCTTATGCACGTCAATGCCTTCTCGGATGCCTCGAATGATTGCCGTACAAAGTTGGTGAAAAGCAATTGCGCTTTATACTAAGTCGACCTGATTTATAGTAGCTAAATCATTTTGAGCCTGATGCATTACACCTAGAACAGCGAGATAGACATATTGTAAAAAGGTTGGAGCTTAGGAGTAGATGGATTGCAGAGTTGCATGGAAGTCCCGAGCAAAAATAAGTCTAATGATGAATCTCCGATTGGCTTCGTAGAACTGGTCTGTGTCTAGAATACACTCTTGTAACAGTTGTGTCATATCATCCGAAACATGTTCATATCGCGGAAAGAGCGTGAAGTTTTCAGTATTATATCTCTTTTCCAAGTCTGCGATGGGCTCCGAGTCTGCTTCGGGCTCCGAGTCTGCTTCGGGCTCCGAGTCTGCTTCAGAAATGGTGGTGCTGGTGGTTGATGAAGCCCTCGGTTTTACCGCAGACCTCTCCTTCTTTGGTCGTGGTAATATTTCTGCCCCAGGATACTGGCTCGACCAGACCTGCACGATACAATCAGGTCCAAAAACCTTCACAGCACGTCTGCGACCGAGACGAGACTGTCGACGGTTGGCCTCGCAGGTGACTTTGAGTTTCGTGCATCGACGGCATACTTTGTGCAGCTGGGATCGAAAATGCACTTCTCTTTAACTTTATGGCAGCGATTTCAGGCGCGGACATAGGGCATATTGGGTAATATCAGAAATTTGGATTTCTCAGCTCATTTTATGCAGGTGAACATAAACAACCCAAGGAGATACGAAATATGGGAAATTCCCTTTTTCTTTTGCGGAGAAACAAGTTACTTTGTACGTCTAACGCCTCGGCAAGTAAGAGCTTTCTCCATTCCACCCCGCTCTTTGAACTACTGGGCTAAATGCATGGGGCTGCGTGGCTGCGCACCACTCTTTGGTAGAAAAATCATTAGTAGTTCTAGACCAGAGACCATATACATGACGCCATTGGTGAACATAGATTATTACAAGCAAGTTGGGTATGATACAAAAGTGTCCCCCCTAGCGTCATTGTTCTGGATGCTCCGAGGCTTCGGTGTCTCGTTTGTTACTGCGCGGACACTCGTAACACATCGCCCTTCGAATCTCGGACTTTCTCTTGCAACCAGTTCGGCAGGCCCCGAAGCATCGTTAAACCCAGGCTATTTCTCTTCGGTATGATCAACTGGAAGGCATTGCCCGTAAGCACATTGTTGACTACTTCTCTGGCGACTCGTTCTGGCTCCAAGACGGGGTCTTTGAAGTGTGGCTGACGCAGCAACAGCTCGATGAGCGGAGTTCGGATCCAGTATGGATGTACGATGCTGTAGCGAAGAAAGGAAAAGAGACCCAATCAGCTTTCAATTCCTCAATATAAATTATTAGAATATGCCCTTTTTTGGCTTACCTTGTTCGGATCCTTCGTGATTTGTACGTATGCTTGAGCTCCTGAGTAAGCCCCTCGTGGAATGCCATCGCCGCTGCCTTCGAGCCCGAGTACTCCACATTGCCAGCTATCGTCACGAAACTTGCATAGCTCGCAATCGTAACAATATGGCCGTGATTTCTAAAGATCATGCTCGGTAGAAATTCCTTGACGAGGATGTAATGCGAGATGGTGTTCACGTTAAAGGTGTTTCGAATGGACTCCTCCGATTGATCCAGAAGAGCTCCTCCGGCTGCAGTCCCGGCATTATTGATCAGGACAGTTACCTCGCCCAGATCTTTCCGGATTAAGTTTGCGACTTTGTGCACCGCCGCAGATGAGGTAATGTCGACCTGGTAGAAGGATACATTTGGCGGGAATGGATATCGCGGAGGATTTAAGTCGAGGGCGACAACTTTAATACCGCGATCAGCAAATTGTCGAACCATAAGGTCCCCAATGCCACTCGTGCCCCCCGTAATCAACACGATTTCATTCTGCCAGTCCCATGTTGGGTCACTGGTGTAGTTGTTCAGCGCACGCTTGTTGAAAGATTTGTTTAATCGGTAGAGGGTTAGAAGACCGGCCAAGATTCCAAGGGTCCTTCTAACAGCAGGATTGTTGAGATCGGCTGGGAAATAGAGCTGGAATAATGCCCTGGCCTTTTCTGAGCGTTGGAGAAGAGTGTTGAAGATCTGTTGGAAGAACTTATTCTCAAGCAGGCTGGACAGATTGTGAGCCATCCCTGCTGCTGATTATATATTTGAGAACTGAAAGAATAACTCGGGTTTATAGGTCTAAGTGGAGAAGATCAAGTAGATACAATAGATAATAACATGTCTTTAGAACGCGTGAGATGGTAATTATAGTTTATCTACGCTCGACCCTGAATTGAGCTTAGGCCTAGCTGGGGGTGGAGTGCTTTTTATTTCGGTTCCGGAGAATTGATTCCTAAAATGGATTACGCCAGTACGGGAGGAGGTGGAGCAAAAGACGTACGATACCTCGGCAGTTTTAAATACAGTCCCCCCCCCTGAATCGGTGTCGAGTGGCAAATTGATGCCTGGCACAGGGCCAGGGGGCCGGCAGCCCACAACCAATCAGCGTCATCGCCTACCGGCAGAATTTCTATACAATTCGATGCTGACAATTGCAGTTGAGCTTCATATCTCGAATCCTCCAGAATGCATTCCTATCCAAATATTAGTTGTCGCTGTAGTAGTAGTAGTAGTAGTAGTGGTAGTAGTGGTAGTAGTAGTAGTAGTAATAGCTATAGCTATTCAAGCTCCATTCTAAGCTCCATTCTAAGCTCCATTCAAGCTCCAATTCAAGCTCCAATTCTACTACCATGGCCATACCAATATCACATATTCTAAACCCTCCAAGGACTCCAAGTCCTCCATCAACACCGATATCGATTCCATCACTTCTACCAACTCCTACACCATTTCAACCAGTCCCAGAATCACTTCTAGTTCCAGGGCCATCACCTCCACCACTACCACCTTCTTCAACTTCACCAGCTTTCAGTTGGGATCCTACACCATCACTACTTCCAATTCCAGCTCCTCAATCACCATTCTGGACACCTTCAATTCCTTCAACTCCTTCTCCTCCAACTTCATTAGTTGTAGAGATGCCATTCTCTCAAGCTACTACAGCAACTCACAATTCAACATCTCAAACCATACGACGGCTTAGCCCAGAAATCCCAGATTCTCAAGCTTCTAACAGCTCTTAAAACTCTTTAATTAAACGTTCAGAACTTACAATACATGATCTTCGACTTCAAATCAAAACTGCAACTTTATTTGGAATACCTTGGCAAAGAATAAGTAAGGTATTAGGAGTTATATATCGTCAGATTTATTATGCACTAAGAGTACTACTTACTCCTCAACATCATAAAAGGGGTTCTAAGCCAATAATAATAACTCCTCAACGTAAGTGTATTATAGAATAACTTCAAGCATCACCTTCATGTCGTCGACTTTGATATGATCAATATGCTGCTAGAATTCAAAGAGATGATCTAGCTTTATTTCAAGAACTTACTCACTCTGGATATAAAGCAATTAAAAGAGTAATGACATATGAAGGATATAAAAGAAGAGTAGCTAAACAAAGGGGGTTTTCAACTGATCCTGATGTAATGGCAGAAAGGCTTACATTTTGTCAAGAAGTTATTAATTGGGATTGGCTTATTATATTACAATATACTTTTTTTAGATGAAGTTTGGGTATTTGGAGGTTGGCATACCCTTCAGTTTATTACAGAATTAGCTGATAGTAGTGAAGAGATTACCCTTGATATAGTTGAACGAAGAACAGGGAAAAGGAAGACTTTATGGAAGATATGGGGAATGATATATAATGGAAAGAAAGGGCTTTTGGTTTTTTGGAAGAAAGAATAAGGCACTTTTAACTCTGAACGGTATGACCTTCATATTCTTTCTAAGGTGGAGGAATTTACTAGGGAATACTCTAATCTTATATTTATACAAGATAATGCTCTTAGCCATCGTTCACGCCTTACTACAGCTAACCTTCAACTTAGAAATATCTTATATATTCGATGGCCAAGGTATTCCCCAGATCTGAACTTGATTGAGAATCTTTGGGCTTGGATGAAGGATTGGATACAACGCCATTACAATGAGGCTCATTATGACCCATTACATATACCAGAAGCAGAATTACAATCAATTATTCAACAGGCTTGGGAAGCTATTCCAGATGAGTATATTGAAGGTTTATACAAAAGCTGGAAGAGGAAATGTCAGGCTGTGATCGATGCTAATGGGGGTCCTACTAAATATTGAATATACATTTTGGCAACTATCTTACAGCTAGAATTACAGTGTATTTCCCATACAAATTGTACGTTGAGGGCTTGTGGAGTCATGCAACCTTATCAGGAAGGCGGTGTCCGGAAGTATGGTGGCAAACGCCAGGCATCAATTTGCCACTCGACACCGATTCAGGGGGAGGGACTGTACAAACTTACGGTTATTTCTTTCTGATTTGACGCTCATTTTAGACAATAATTGTAATCATCGGCCTTCTGCTATGCGGCCAGGCGTCCCTACAACTTACATTTCTCCGTAATAATCTAAGGGAAAGTGCGTTGGCTAAGTGGATATGCAATATATTATTTACTANTTTTTTTAGTTCATCATATCTATTTATTATATCTTCACTCAGAGCTATCCACATTCAATTATCATAACTGAGTGGCGTAATATACAATATCTTCAAACTCTAAGATGTGACCATACGGACAAGCCTCCAATATATCGAGGTTCTCGTTGTATAATTCCCATAGATCCCGATTATCTGATGTTATATAGCGGAAATAAAGCTTCTTCATGCTGGTTAGCTGCTCGACTGATGCCTCTCTTCGGCAAAGCAAATGGTTATGTTTTGCAAAGCGACCATTATATGAAAAGTCACCGAATGCCAATAGACGGAGTGAACGAATCCCATTAGGTCCAAACACCCATTGGACGAAGTCGCCAGCTGTCTAACCAAGTTCTCGTATGCTGTCATCTTGAGGATCTAGTTCAGTCTGAGCTACTCCTCATCATCATCTCCTATCCTAGTTCCATATCGGAACCAGGATGTGTCGGTTCACATTCTTACCTAGCTTGCCTTATATGCAAGACTTCAAGGGTGTTTTTATTCACCAATGCCGAGACAATGGGCATCTAAGATGATCAATTTTAGCTTACGAGTCTTTAATGGACTTTGTATGTGCCTCCCATGAATTCGGAATTGCAGCAAATGCCGGAGCTTGTTAGATTCAGTTCACTTAAGGGGTTTTGCCAAGGATCAGCGAGAGACGCCATTCCCTCACTGAGATCTAAATCTAAGAGTGAGCCATCAGATTCCTTATTAAGGTTAGCTATTGATTGAAAGTGATGAACAAATCTTCTCAGAGTTTTCTTATGATGAATTACTGACTCCCAAATATCGAAGTCAATTTTTGCACTTGTATCAAGGAATAGATCTTCAAGACCTTCAAAGCTCTCGAGAAAAGGCATAATTTCATGAACATCACCATCGCACCATCCATTGAACCGCATCTCAAGAGATGTAAGTCTGATCGGCAGAGGGTATTAAACAAGTAATTCTAGCAATTCCTGCCAGCCGGCACAAAGTCGTAGTTTCAACGACCGGATTGTACTAAATCAAATACACTCGATATTTGTTCTACTATTATTATGCGCCTCACATGTGACACATCGGTGTCAGAGGAAGTTGCGAGATCTGATCTCCTCAACCCGGTCGAGACAAATGAAATGTCGGATAGTGAAAGAACCCTCAGGGCAGCGAATTTTCTTATTCGTCTATTGGGGATTCCAAGTATTTGATTCGCAAATACAGCCTTATATTCTTCTAGCTCATCCAAATCCACCGCTCTAAAGTAGTAAAAATCGTGATAATGAGTAAGATTAAGACTTAGTTTTAGAAGTTGATGAGATATCTGCTCTAGGGCTGCATGAAGGGCTTCGATCTCATTCTTAGGGCACAATCCAGCCCGGGAGAGGCGCTTTAGATGTGGGAAAGAGGATAATGCTAATTTAACATCGGCGTGGTTAATCACTGGGCAGCTCCCATCTGTCACAAGGCGTAAGGATTCAATGTTAGCTTGTCTAAGGGGGAAGTAACCCGAAGGCCCCAACATTGATTCGGGGAACACAAATTCCTAGGTTTCAGCTAGTATAATTAGGATGCAGTAAGACAAGCGTTGGAACAATGACACTCTCACTTTAAACAGTGTAATTTCCCATTTGCAAGCGCCTCTAGAAGAGGCATCAAGTTCTTTGGAGCTTCTTCAACATCATATCTTTTAACTAGCGTGCGGTTTCTGAAACGGAAAACCCGGTGATGATTACAGCGAGAAAGGAGAACGTCGTGAAATGGTGCCCTGAGCTCTAAATGTCGAGTATAGGTGAGATAGCCTCTGTCACCAGCTGATTGCAGAGACTTTATTTTCAATTCTTCGAGAGTCTGCTTCTGAGATTTAAGCACTGGCGACTCGTATAAGAATGGAAGAGTAGCTTGATGGATGCTCTTAGAGACTTCGCATAAATGTTTTATGTCTATAACGCTTGTCAACTAAAAATATTAACCTCTACAAAACATTTTGTTTTGTTATGAGTTCATACTTGTATGATGACTATCGTGAGGACATCTTGCGGCAGGTGTTCTAGCATTTTGGCAATTGATGAGGCAAATGTTTTGGATACCTGGTCAGAGTATTTCCGAAAGCAAGACATTATTACAGTGAGTGATGATTAAAATATACGGTGCTAAGGTGCAACAGCTAAACCAGAATGGTTATTGTAGCGAGATAATTAGTCCAATCATGCATAAAATTCTCCCAATAAAAGGGGATCTTTGTCTACTATTCCATATTTCATATCGTTTGTTTTATTATAGATATGCCACTTGAACTGGCCGTCCTAGATACTGCTTTCTCCTCTCTTAAACACCCATTTTTGCACGTGAAATTTCGGAATCTAACTCTCGATATCCTTTTTTTCATCCCTTAACCCCCTTTGTTCCCGCCATGTAAGACCTCTCACACGCTTCCTACTCCACCATTCCCATATTCCCCAAATCAGAAAAGTAAATACCATCAAAGGTAATGTTATTGCGAGGTACACCCACATTTCTGGCATCGCTCCAAGCTTCATTATCCCCGACAATGAATCAACATGTATATAGCCCATCGACATAAGACTTGCTGTGAACGAAGCAGGAAGATAAACTAGGGCGATGACAGTTATAGTTCGCATGCTTTGAGCTTCCTGGATCGTTTTGTGGGTGAGCGCCATCATGGCATTACTATCTTGAAGGGCAATCGTGTCTCGAAGCTGAATCGATTATTGTCAGCCTTGATAAATATGAGGTGCAAGGTTATTGCTAGGTTCTCCGAGAGCTAGCTGAGATAGCAGGGGGGGAAAGATAGGCTCTCTTACATGCGCAAGTAGTCGGTCTGCTTCTTGCATAATATGAGTAGCTTGCTGCCTCAGGGAAGTCTGCTCCATATTACAGGTTCTCAAGTTTGTCTGAAATTGTTCGTATCTTTCGGCGGATTTATAGCCTTCTAACTCTTTTCTCCTCTCGACTTCTTGGGACAACTGATTTAAGACGCCTAAGTTAAGTTCTAAAGCATAGCACATTATTCCAAGTTGGGTTCTCAATGTATCTAGTGCTTGTAGGGAAGTGAACGAGACTTGTTTCTCGCGAGCCTCTACCTTGCTAAACAAATACTCTTCATTCTGGGTATGATGTCAATGAGTGATAACGTAACTCGAGAATACAGATACTTACAATATCAGATAAGCGATCGTTAACGTATGAAAAATATGAATCCCAGTTGTAACTCAGAGTTTTAAGATGCAGCTCATGTAGATGTGTCCAATGACTTGAAAGATTTTTAATGCTTCCGTCTTTTCTACTCTCTGTTATCCTCAATTTGACCCGAGTAGAAGTTTGAATAAGAAGGCAATCGGACGATTTGATACTCGTATTATATTTCTGATAGACCCCCATTTGGCGGATGGACCATGGTAGATGTTGACGACCGTTGTTCTCGATATGTTTCAGTGTATATGCTGTCTCAAATTCTATCACAGTTTAGCAGATAGTACCAGAAGGGGGGAGAGAGCTTTTCGGAAGGACTACCTAAATTGCCCAAATTATCCTTCTCATTAGTGAAATATGCCTTGTTGTATACGGCAGCACCTCCAAACACCTCCTTTGTTTGGAGTTTGAACGCACACAAGATATTTACAAACTGTGGAAAGATTTTCTGCTTGGATAGGAGGAGCTTCATAGCAGCTTTTGATATTTGCATTGGGGCTCGAGAATGGCTCTGGCAAATGAAGCTTCAATCGGAGACAAGTCAATAAAAGCCATAATATTATGAAAACTAAAAGTAAGTCTTACAACATCCAGCTCGTAATTTGTTTAGTGCCATTGGCACCAAATTGTTGATTTTTTGGATTGTTTCTATACATGAATTAAAGATAAGTCGGGATATAGATCTGGATACGGTTTACAAGTATGTTTCTAGTTGTTCGATGCTTGTACTTTTCTGGGGTTTGCAATCTGTTACGGTATAAGTAATTAGTAGCATAACCTAGTGTTAACTTAACAACAGACATACCGGATGAATTCACTATACAAGCCTCAACGTTGATTACATTGGTCGTCGTGAACATTCGTTGCGCATCGCCTTCGAAGAGTTGAATAGCGAAGGTGGTACCTGGGATGGAAATTTGTTCCGCATTGGCCTCTCCGAAGACTGGCAAGTTTCGCCATGATGTTGCCGACAGGTGTGTAAGAAGCTTTCTATAAGTGACACATCTACTAAAGCCTCAAGCCGACGGCCTCTTAAGCAGACCGACCCAAACCCACCCCCAGTCAAGCCCGACTAATAATTTGTATTCGTCCTTGCAGTTGTAATCCCGTGCGTTTTATAAGTGAACTCAACATCACAGTAAACTCCACTTGGGGTACGATCAATCCAGAGCCTCCAGCTCTTTCGGTGAAGCGGCCAGATTTGACTACTGATAGGGAAATATCTGTATCCCATGAAAACTCCCCGCTGAATAGCTTTACGTCATTATCCGTAGCTTCTATTGTCCTAAGAACTATCCTACAAAACGGGCAGGACATGTTCTGTTTGATATGTCCCAGTGTTCTGGACGAGTTCCATCTCTTAAACCCAACATCAGAGCGCGGCGTAAAAATATCCTCAAAGTCTACTTTCGAGCACTTTAGGCATAGATGACCAGAGCCTGAGCAGTTCTGCTGTCGCACGATTGTAATACAACTAGGTTTTGAGACGGCAACCTGAGCCCAAGATAAAGAATGAACAAGCTCACTGTTGGTAGAATAGCGGTTACGTACACGTGATATTCACGTGCCCCTGTAAGCCAGTCCCGATTAGGTAGTGGGAACGAGCAAAGCTCCTACAACTTCGCTCTCCTACCCCTAATCGTACAACAACCATAGAATAGCACAACGAGTATATTATATATAATTGTGTACTGTACTTCATACTACAGATGAACCAACACTGATCAGTTTGTACATACAGATCAGGAGATTATCGTTCAATCGGTTGGACATTAAGCAGTCTACTTTTGAAGTTGAATCTCAGGAGATTACAACTTCTGTTCAGTTGGACGTTTAGTAGTTCACTTACAAAGTTGAAATCTATTTAGTTGAAGGGGAAAACAACTATTTACTAACTTATAACTTAATTGGTTAAACATTAAGCAATTTACTTTTATAATTGTTATTGTTGAACTTGTTTTTACCAAAAATAACATATTCAATTAAACATCAAGTAATCTACTTATAAAGTTGTATAATCAGCTAATTAACTAATTCTATTTGAAAAACTATTCTTTTACAATTTATTTTCATCAATTTCTATTCAAAAACCACTTATATTCTTTATTACTCTTCTTATAAACTAGAAATAATATATTAAAACTATAATCTTTTACCTTATCTTTACTTTTATTATAGAATTACAAGCTTTTACAAGTATACAAGAGAATTTGAAAGTTTATAGAACTATGATAATTAAGAAGATTAAGAAGTTATTATATCCTTGAAAATATTTGTCTAAGTCCTTAAGATTACAGAGTTTACTACTTACAAGTAAATACTCTTTATACTCAAGTATAACCAACTTTACTTTTTAATTACTTAAACACCTTATACTAATACTAGTAGACAATAATATAAAGCTTAAGAATAACAAAAAGCATAATAAAAACAAAAAGACATAAGGAGGAATATAAAGGAAAACAAGTTAAAAATTATTATAAGGATAACAAAGAATATTATAAGAATGAATTAAATAACATTAATCAAGAAATGAGAATAAGGAATAGACTTTAAGGATATTATTATAAAGAATATACAAGAATACTTAACTATTAAAGTTTATAAATATTACCTTGACAAAACTAATAATATAAACTTATAAGACTTATTTTAAGAGGACTTCAAGAACTTTATAATTAATACTTTCAAGGTTATTACTTAGAAAGAGATATAAAGTTTATAAAATTGTTTTTATTATAATAATATATATATAATACACAATACTAAGAGCATTATAATTGTTTAAACTCTTATAAACATTATACAAGAGAAAGAACAATACTTATAAAGTGAAGAAGACTTTTAATATACTTCTTAAGACTTTTAAAAAAGACTTATTACTTTTGTAATTATTATACTTCTTATAATTACTTACTTTATAAATGCTTAAATCAACTTTAAAGTCTTTAGTTTAATGTATATAAGCTAAGAATTAAGTACTTTTTTTAACCTTTATAACTTCTTAAAATAACTATTAACATGTTATAAAACTATACTATCCAGGTTACTGGATAGCCAAGGTAAGGTAAATATTCAAG
Organism: Scytalidium lignicola; assembly: GCA_002812745.2. NCBI lineage: Eukaryota > Fungi > Ascomycota > Leotiomycetes > Scytalidium > Scytalidium lignicola. Next base: position 39,109 of record NCSJ02000251.1, read on the forward strand.
GACAATAGAAATAGAAGACACTTAAGTAAATAACTAAGTTAAAGGTAAGATTTAATAATGTATTTAAGTTGAATACAAGGAGTTTACTCTTATGTTCTTATAGTATACTTATATAGATAATGAAATCCAACTAGACTTCTTAGACTTCTTAAGTCTTATAAGTCTATGAACCCCTTAAACTCCTCAAGTTCTCCAAGTCTTAATTATATTATATAATTATTAAGTTCTTTATATATACTTTACTATATATCAAGCCTTAAGCTTATACTAATCAACTTGTTAAGTTAAATTTATAACATTATCTTCTTTTTGTATTAACATTACCTTAATACTTAATTGTTATCATAAACATCCTCTTTGCTTATTAATCTATTTTTCCTTTTTAACATACTACTAAAACGATTGTATTATGATGATATTATTCTAGAAGAAAAAGGAAGATTAAGAAAATACCAAGAAGTATTAGACTTAGGAGATTATATAACAAAGTATAATAATAAGATATCTTTTTATGGNTTTTTACACTTAAAACAACTTAACTTACTTGATAATTTCTAAATTTAACCATTATAATAAGTATACTCAGTAAAGGTGTAAATATAAGAGTAAGGGTATTCTTATAACTTCTTAAAAGACTTTTAATAAGGAAGAGGCTTGTCTTAAGGCTAAGGAGGAAAAGGCTACTTAAGTTATAGTTGAGAATATAACTTGTCTTACTTATCTTCACAAACAAAAGAAATTCCTTTATAAACATATTAGTAAAATGATCTACTGTAGACTTTCTTCTTTAAATAAGTTAAATGTTGTAGAAGAGAAAAAGAAGTAAGAGAAGTTGTCTGAAGAATTATGTTCTGTCTTTACAAATAAGGCTTCTTCCTTTATTGTCAACCTCTTCTTCTTTGACCTTATGATTCTATTACTTAGAAATTTATTCTAAAATGTTATAAAACTATGCTATTCAGGTCGCTGAATAACAAGGGTAAGATAAATGTTCAGAGACAACAAAAACAAGAGATACTTAAGCAAGTGACTAAGTCAAGGGTAAGATTTAATAATGTATTTAGGTTGAACATAAGGAGTCTACTCTTATATTCTTACAGTATACTTATATAGATAATGAAATACAGTTAGACCTCTAAACCCTCAAGTCCTTAAGTCTTAAGCTAATAAACCTTGAACCTCTCAAGTCCTAAGTCCTCATCATATGACTATCTAATTGTTAAGTTCTCTTGTACAATGTATTTATACTAAGCTTTAAGCTTATACTAATTAGCATATTATAATAAAACTTATAACATTATCCTCTTTTGTACTTAACATTATCCTCTTTTGTACTTAACATTATCCTCTTTTGTACTTAACATTATCCTCTTTTGTACTTAACATTATCCTCTTTTGTACTTAACATTATCTTAACATTAAAACATCATCTTTGAACAATTTCTTTGTTTAACAATCCTTTCTTCCTTTCTAATATACTACTTAAACAATAACATTCTAAGAGTAGTACAAAAGAAAAGACAAGATTAAGAAAATATTAAGAGTAAACAACCTTAAATGACTATATTGATGAATATAATTTTGAAGTAATGCCTTATTCATTTTACAAGCAGAATAATTTTGTTTATAAGATAAACCTTGACTTTAATTATTATAACAAGTACTTTTGTTATAAGCAATCTTATAATAACAAAGGATTTACTTCCTCCTCTTTCTTTATATACAAGTATAAGTATAACTAGCTTACAAAGGAAAAGGAGAAAACTAATAAAGTTCTTCTAGAAATAATAATCTGTTTAGCTTATCTGAAGAAGTAATAGTCTTTTCTAAAAAAATATACTTAGGAAATATTCTGTTATAATCTAAAAACTTTAAACAAACTTAACATTATAAAAGAGAAAGAGAAGTAAGAGAAGTTGTCCAAAGAATTGTATTCTGTTAATCTAAGTAAAACTTCTTCTTTTGTTATTAACTTCTTCTTTTTTAACCTTATAATTTTATTGTTTAGAAATCTATTCTAGAATAAGTTTAATAATATTCTTCTAATAACTTTTTATAACTTATAAGATTAAAAGTAAGTTCTTATCCATTCTTATTCTTTAGATATCTTATTTATTTAACCAAGTATTATAATTTCTTATAATACATTTTATAACTAATAATTTCTTCAACTTCATATTCTCTTTCTAGATTAACTTCTTCTAATATTAGTGTTTAAGCATTTTTAAATATTAATTTAAGAAATGAAATATAAAAAACAAGATATATTTTAACTATTATTAATAACTTTAATTTATATGTTAAAAGTTTATAAACTTTTTCRATTTCATATAATCTTATCTTTACCTAGTCTAGTTTATCRCTTGGTCTTNGTTGTTTTGATGTTTCTTCTAAGAAGATAAACTTTATCCCCTTTTTTGTACGCTGGTTCCATCAAGCGTCCGCGATCGTGGTACTTCTTCATTCTCTCTTTAGTGTATTGAAGTGAGTTCCCGATCCTTTCTTGCATTTCTTCCATTTGTTTTGCACGAATCTCTGCCGATTCACTTGTGGATTCCAGTTCCAGTCCGGTACGGAACCCCTCTGGTTCCCGTCCGTAATTCGCATAGAATGGAGTGATCCTGGTTGATTCGTGCGGTGCACCATTGTACGCCATCTCTGCCATTGGCAAGTAATCAACCCAATTATCTTGATCGTAATTGACATAGCATCTCAGGTATCCTTCCAACCACCCGTTCAAACGTTCCGTTTTCCCGTCGGTTTGTGGATGCCATGCTGTTGACAACTTCCTCTTRACTCYCATTCTTGYTGTTAKYRTTTCCCAAAAYYTAGATRTGAATCTAGTATCTYTATYARAGATTATCTGTTTTRGTARTCCYTATTRAGACACTATTCTTCGTARGAATATATCAGCTACCTCYTCTRCTCCCCAGGTYTCCYTGAACRGTTYAAATGTTGCATAATTGGTATGATGTTCAATTACCACAAAGATGAAGTCATACTTGACCTTTGTCATGTGATCTGTAAAAACCAGTAATTTCACGATAAAATCCTATTCAATTAGTTCTTATGGATTGTTGGGTATTTGTGTAAGGTGTAATTGTCCTTAAGGCTTCCTTCTTAGATTCTTCGCCTTCTTACAGATTTCACATTCTATAATTACTTTCTTAATTATTGACTATAGTTTTACAATAAAGTAATCTTTGTTGATTTAGTAATAACATCAGGCTACTCTTATATGTCCATTATATAGCAGACTATACTATTCTCTAACAAACTCTTCTACTAATTTCATTAGTATGTATAACTTCTTGTTTTTATACTAAATGTCTTCGATTTTCTTTTACTTGCCTTTGGTCATGTTTAATAAAGTGTTCCCTTCCTTTTCCCTTTCAGTCGCTTCTCTGATTCAATCAGCCCAGTGCTTGTCTATTACTACTATGATAGCCATAAGTTGTCCCCTATTGTATACCAAGAATCCTCCTTCATCCTCCTTTAATATAAGTTCACTTTCTTCTTTTTCTTTGGCTGAGTACTCAGGTTTCTAGCTTAAAGCATTTACTCTTCTATTGTCTTCACCTTTAATATGAGTAATCTTAAAATTATACTTAGATAACTTTTCTGCTTATCGTGCTTGTCTTATATTCAATTACTTAGTTGTTATGAAGTATTAGAGGTTATAATGATCTGAAAGTATATTAACTGTCTTGTTGAATCTAACAGTATATACTCTCCAGTACTTTAAAGCTTTTACAATAACTAGTATTTCTTTGTTTGATATTTAGTAATTTCTTTTAACAATATTTAGCTTTCTTGACCAAAATGCTAATGGTACTTGGTAATGTCATTTACTAATATACTATGATTACAATAGTACAGCTCTTAATGCTACATCAGAGGCATTAGTTTCAATCCTTATTCCTTTCTCCAGATTAAAGATTCTCAAGAAATCTCCTTTTACAAAGGTGTTCTTAATATTTTAGAATGCTTTCCTTACAGTGTCATTCCACTCGTAGGCTTAGTTCTTCTTTGTGAGTTTAGTCAATGGTGTGGAGATTTTAGAATAGTCCTTCACAAATCTTTAGTAATAATTGGCCAACCTTAAGAAACTCTGTAATTGCTTAATAGTCTTAAGTGGTTCTTATTCTTTAATTGACTGGATCTTGTTGTCAAGGGTTTCTATCCTTTCTTTAGAAATATAATGTCCTAGGAACTGAACTTTTTCCTTAAAAAATTTGCATTTTACTAGTTTGCAGCATAGTCTTGCCTTTTATAACACTTGTAGAACAAGCTTGATATACTCCTTATGTTCTTTGATACTCTTTGAGTATATGATTATATTGTCAAGATATACTATCATGAATTTCTCTAAGTATTTTTCTAATATCCAGTCTATCATTCTTTGTTGTGTTGTTGGAGTATTGGTCATATTGAATGTCATGACCAATAGCTCAAATAATCTGTATTTTGTTCAAATGGTAGCTTTTTATTCATTATTTCTTTTAATCCTAACCAGATTAAATGTTAACCACAAGTCTAGCTTAGTGAATATGATAGCTCTCTTCAGCTTGTCCATCATTGAATCTATCAATAGTAAGGGGTATTAGTCTTTCTCAATTCTACTATTCAAGTGTTTATAATCATTATAAGGTCATCCTAACAGATTATCTCCTTTCTTTGCATAATGCAGTAGTGCTCTGACTTCATTATGACCTTCTCTGTACAAACCTTTAAGCATTATTTTCTTGAGCAATTATTTCTTTGTTGCTTCATCCTCAGCAAGAGTTATTTGATAAATTAGTCTATAGGCTAGTTTGAACCCCTCTTTGAGCTTTATCTCATGATCTTATGGTTTATACTTAGGTAAGGCTAAATCATCAGGTCTTTCTATGAATAGCTCTAGCCATTCATAAAATTCTTCAAGTATATGTTTTATAATGTCGTCGACATAGACAACTCTTAAAGACATAGTTTCTTCTGGGAAGGTAATCATACTTGTTCTTCAATCAATTATTGGATTATGCTTCCTTATCCATTCAATCCTTAATATAACCTGATATGTTCTTAACCTTGTAACATTAAAAGATATCTGCTCTTAATAGCTTTTGCTATACCTCATATTTAAGTTTTGAGTTTGAATGTTAACATACTTCTGAACCTTAATATCGTTCACTAATGATATCAGGTAGCTATTGTCTTTGACTCTTATGCTGAGTCCAAGTTGTTTCATGACTTGTTTACTGATGAAGTTCCTTTCAGCTCCTGAATCAATTAAGGCCTTCATTGGCTTTCTACATAGTTTTATATTTATGTATAATGAACTCTTACTGTTTATAGAGTAAAGATTAACATTTTTAGCATTGTTGACTGATATGTCATCTCTGATCTCTAGGTCTTCAACATTCTCTTGAAGTTCTTCAAACAATACTATTTGTCTTTTAATAAGGTTTCTTAGTCTAGGTTCATCTAGGCTTCTATCGTTCATGAATGCTTATGCATCCTGCACTTACTCTGCTATTTCATTTCCAAGGTGTTCCTTTATCTCAGTGATTAAAACATTACTTACCACAGGAATTCTTTCCATAGAATTCAAAGGGTATGCTACTACTTCCTGGTTGAACTGTTCATCGATTCTCTATAGTAGTTCATCTTCTTCTGATAACACAACAAATAGTTCTAGAGGTAACAATTCTTCCTCTAGTTTGTTAACCGTAAATAATGCTTTCATGTCCTAGTTGACTAGTTCAACAACGATTTCAATTAATTCCTTCTGTTCTTGTTAAGCATAGTACTACTTAGCTTTAGGTAATTGTTCTACTGATTTTCCTAAACTCTAGATTTCTCCATACTATATTTCAACTTCTAATCAGTCCTACTAGTAAGTTATCATCAGAAGTCTTTCATGTTGAACATTATATCATCCTTATACAACATAGCTTAACCCTTCTTCAATTATCATCTAGGCTTCTTCAGGCATCTGGTCAAGGTCATCTTGAATCTAAGTTCTTTCCACTGATAAGAAGAACTCATGTAATCCCTTTTTTATAACAATACTTTAGAGGTTAGTCTCATAAACTAGAACAAGATCTCCAATATCAAGTTCTTATGCCTCAACAGTCACTTCTTCTTACTATACAGTTTGGAAAAGCTAGCTTTTGTCCAGGATCTCCTATCCTCTTAGTCCTCTCATACTAATCATGAGATAATATTTCAAGATTAATAGTTCTCCAGAAATAAGATATTGTTCTGTAAGTATAACTTCAAAGTCTATTAGTATAATCATCTAAATTCCACTAACTCTTAGAATCAATCTTTATCTGTTATAGTCTTCGGTTTGGTTGTTATCTTAAGGTTGTCTTTCATATTAAGCTCTCTGTATAAGTACAGAATTTATCTTAAGGATTCTTGTTATAACTATCTCATTCACATTAGTTTCGATGACATGATGTGGTATAGTCATTGAGTCTTGACAACCTTCTTCTCCTAACGAGTTTTCTTCCTTATCTTCAGAGTCTTCTTCTTCTGACAATTCTGATAGGATATCCATAATTCTCAGAATTCTTATAACTCCAACTTTAACTACTGCACTTAACTTATTGTCNTTTTTTATAGGTATTTGTTATATGTCTAGGAAGTCTACACTTGAAACATAACTTGTTTTTCCTTCTTTTATCAAGTTCTTTGAAGGATATTCTAAAAGAATTCCTTTTCTTGCTTCTTCTTTCAAAGTACTTCTTTCCTTTCCTTTTAAAGGTCCTTCCTTTTTTCATGGCATCTAACTCTATAAGGTCATCACAATCCTTCTTTCCTTTAGTCTTTTTACAGTTGAAGTAAGATCCTCCCTTCTTGTCCAAGATCATTTCATATTGTTCATTCTCAATCTTGATAGATAAGTTAACAAGAACATCGAATGTGGTGACCGTAAGTCGTCTATACAGTTCTTCTTTGATAGAGTCCTTCAAACCAGTCCTATACTAGTGTATATGGGCTTCCTCTCCTCAGTTGACTAACATTGTATACTAGCAATAAAGCATTGCATATTCACTAGGGCTTTTGGTTTGTCTGAGATGAGTTAACTGTCTCTTGGCATTCCTTTTTTCGTCAACATCCCCATACAAGTGTTTAAGTTCTCTTGTGTAGTTTTCCCAACTCCTAAGGATGTTTCTTACTCCTTGGTTTGTTGTTCCTCTATTTGTAGTGAACCATTCGTCCTTAAAGGGTTGAAACCAAGTTTTAGCTACTCCTCTTAAGTATGTGGACGCCCACAGAACCTTATGCGTATCTCCAAGCAGCAGATGATCGTTCAACACCAAATAAGTTCTTGTCTATGCAAGATATGCCTTAAGCTTCTTTCTGTCCTTATAGAACAGGTCTGGCCTGGTGATTTTGACCTCTTTAGGTGTTGCCATTGGAACTTGTTCAGTGTCGTCCTCTGGTTCAGAGTCTGGATCAGGGTCTGAGCTTGGAGCTCTTGGTACTAGAACTGGTTCTGGATCAGGTTTAGGTAATGGAGGTGCTAGCTTCTTTCCTGCAGCTCTAGACGATTCTTCAACAGTTGATCCTTTTGTTGACCTAGTGGTTTGCTTTGGTGGCATAACAACTTCTTCTAACACTCCTCGCTGGATGTTAGTTTCCTCAATAGTCTGATTCTCACCTTGATCTTCTTCAAAGCTATCTTCCGAACTTTCCTCAGATACTTCTTCAGATCCCTCTTCAGATTCTTCTTCAGGTTGTTATTCGTTGTTGTTATCTACTGGTATGTCTGTTTCCAAATCCTGATTCATCAAGATAGGTGGTGTTCAAAATGTTACAAAACTATGCCATCCAGGTCACTGGATAGCCAGGGGTAAGGTAGATGTTCAAGGACAACGGAAACGTGTAATACACAAGCAAGTGACTAAGTCTAAGGTAAGGTTTAGTAATGTATTTAGGTTGAACACAAGGAGTCTACTCTCATGTTCTTATAGTGTGCTTATATAGATAATGAAATCCTGCTGGACCCTTTAGAGTCCTTGGAGTCCTCTGGAGTCCTCTAGGGATCCTAGGACTCCATCACGTGACCTCTGATTGTTAGGTTCTCTATGTACACCTTCCGTGTACCGAGCCTCAGGCCTACACCAATCAGCTTGTTAGGTAAAACCCGTAACAAGTATTCAACATTAATTATACTATTTTTTATAAAGTTTCTAAGTATATTAAAGTAAACTTGCAATCTGGTTATAACTCTCTTATAACTCTTTAACTCTCTTAGTAATTACTAACACTTTAAAAGGAAACTCTTCATTAACTAACCTTAACTTTGTTAATCCTTGTAGTTTGTATCCTATGAAGGCCTTTGCAAAGGATATTTGTATAGTAAAATGCTATAAAATGTTATAAACATACTTTGTTAAGTATAACTTGATTGTTTATGTTGAATTAGGCACAGCAAAAGGTTGTGTAATCAGGGTTACTCAAATATATTGTGGTGTTGTACTGTAGTTATATACATACAAGTGAAGTTAACTATTAGAAAGGGAAGTCATGTGTAATAGGTGAAACATGGTGCTTAAGGTAACAACTAGGATATTACAACATACTTCTATGTTATCAAAGCACCGAAAATTAATGCAAAAGTACCCCAAATCCTATACAAAAACAAGTGTAGAGATACTTGAGCCATAAAGCAAAATGTTGCAAGTATAATACCAAAGCCTGAAATGGGAAATTTATCAATTCAAAGTAATCGATTTCAAGCTCAACAAATCCATAAACTTTACATGTTTGACTAAATTCAAAGCTTTTGTAAGGTTGTCAGCTACTATATTTGTAATAAGGATATAATTCAAAATGATCTCTTTAAATTGCACCTTCTTACATACAAAGTGATATCTGATATTAATGTGCTTAGCCCTTTTCGATTGTTCAATAGTCTCAGTTATAAAAAGGGAGCCTTGATTGTCGTCATTTAAGGTGATCTTAAAGCTTAAAACGTTGACCTAAAGTTCTAACAACAATTTGGCCAGTTATATAGCCTTACATAACACTTCAGAGAGAGCATAGTACTTAGCTTCCATAGTAAACAGAGTAACACAAGGTAGTCACTAACAACGTTATGAAATAAAGCTTCCTCCTAAAAAGAAGAGATAACCTATAGTAGATTAATACATTTCCAAACAATCACTATAATCAGAGTCACTAAAACCATAAAAATTAAGGTTTTCATTTCTGTCTTCTCCAAAGGTAATGCTAACATCTTAAGTACCCTGAAGGTATTGAAAAACTTGTTTGACCAACTTCAAGTATTGTAAAGATGGATTTTGTAAGAATTGTAATAGTCAAGAGACTAGAAAGGACAGATCAGGATATGTTTGTGTTATAAGATACATAACAGAACTAACCTTTTCAGAATAAAGCTAAATGTCCTAAGGAGTAGTTATACTGTTGTATTTAACCATGAACTCGGCTACATTTACCTCAAAAGGAGTAAAGTAAGGTTTGACATTGTTATACCTGAATTGATCAAGAATCTTCTTGATATACTTATCCTAGACAAGAGAAATGGTGTGTTTTTCCCAATCCTGTATGATATACACCCTCAGAAACCAGGATACAAGTCTTATATCAATCATTTTGAATAAATCATAGAGAATTAACTTGACCTTGTCAAATTAAAAGCCTCCAAGACTGATAACTAGAAAATTGTCAACATAAGTACAAATAAAGATGTTTAGACGTTGATTAAAGAAGATACTAAGGTTGGATTGAAGAGGAAGAAAGCTAATTTCAACTAGCTTTGAATTAAGCTTCAATTGCTAACAACAAGGAGCTTGTTTCAGTCTATACAAGGACTTTAAAAGGAGTAGAACAATATGACTATCACTATTGACAATATTAATACATTCAACACCAAGAGCTTGAAGATCCTTAACGGTAAATCCTTTAAAGAGATCTATATAGATCTCTATATCAATATCACCATTTAGAAAGGCTGTAATAACGTTTATTTAATGTATTTGCCAATTATAAACAGTAACAACTAACATTAATACCTTCTATATTGTTGACTTGATAACATTTGCTTAAGTTTGATCATAATCTACTCTATAGCATTGTTTGTATCCCTTGATTATAAACCTAGCTTTAAAGTGTTTAATTTGACAGTTTACGTTGTGTTTGATACAATAGACCTATCAACCTTTCAAGGTATGCTTTCCAGGAGGAAGCTAAATAAGCTTGAAAGTCTTACACTTTATTAAAAACTTAAGCTCAATTACTGTAATATCTTCCTATTCCTTGGAATACAAAGTATCAAAGACTTCCTTGTAAGATTTTGGTTTTGTAAGATTATTTGTCATAGTTAAGGTATACCCTAAATTCAAAGTAGAACAAGTTGTAAGATAGTGGTTATAAGTTATAGTAACTGTTGGAGGTTAACTAAGAATCTCTCCTTCATCAGGAAAGGCTCTAGAAATGACTAGAGGTAGAGAAACAACTAAAGATGGAGCTTGAGTGCTTGATTTTGCAGTTTACAAATATGTAACATGATTCTTTGTAAGATCAACGTAGGTAATATCAAAGTTAGTATATCCTTGTTCAAGCTTCTTATTCTTTGAGCCTTTCAGACGACTACAATTGTATTTGGTAAGTATAACTACCTAAGGAAGCTCATCTTCAGACATTTTCTTCTCCTCCTTAATAAGTTGTACAACCTCCTTAAACATAGAGTTTAATTGTAAAGGGAAAGCTGCATCTTGCAGGGTAAAAGGTAGAGATAGTGGAGAATGTAAAGAACTAACTTTAATAATAACTTCAACATCTTAAGCCTTGATAACAAGCTCTTCTAAGTGTAAATTACCCTTAGTGAAGGTAATATAAGAAGTGTAGATTAGTTTGTAAGTGTATAAAAGAACTTAATAATAATAAATTAAGCTACTCTCAAAGCTTAACAATATACTCTCTTCAACTCTAAAAACTATCTTTTAAGATATTATATAATATTCCTTGTTAATATGTATAAATATTTTGAAACTAACAATATGAAGGTTTGATAGATTAAGTTTACAATTAGTATTAAAAGGAGAAACCTGTTTTATAAAAACTTTAAATAGAATGATATCACTTATAAGAGTTTTGATTGTAAGATGATTGTTAATATATATAGTTGATTTGTATACTTTATTTTAAAGTGTAAGAAGAATGTTAATAGCAATTATAATAGTACAAGTTCTTGTAAATATAAAGTGTTCAACTCTTTTAAAGACTTCATTTTACTATAGTGTATAAGAAGTAGTCTCTTTATGTTGAATACCTTTGTAATTACAAAAAGCATTAAGTTTCTCTTTACTAAACTTGTTTCTACTATTAATTCAAATTAATTTAAGAGTAATATTCTACTAATTCTTAAGAAGAGCATAATATATAACTATAGTATTATATACACCTTTCTTTTCTTTATAAGTATAACCTTAAGTAACATTAGAGTAATTATTTATTATAATAATAGCATAGTAATGCTTATTATAGTTAATAAGTATAATTATACACATATTGATATTCAAGACCTCATTAACTTTAGTAGATCTTTTTCTAGGTTGTTAAGAAATACCCTTTTCAGAGTAACTACATTCATATACCTTGTAAAGGAAGGGGTCTTCGTCAAAAGCCTTCTTCACCAACTCAGTGTTGATACCAAGAGTAACTTTAATTGTATTCTTAACGACTTCAAGGCTTGTATATGCTAAATGTTGATGAATAATGTTTAGACTAAAGATTGTTTGACAAGTAAGGAATGCAGAAATAAGCATTATTAAAATGGATGTTAATCTTAAATAGATACTAACAAAGGAAGTAATAATAGTATTATATTCAATATTGTTCTTATTGAATATACTAGATGAAGTAACACAAGTGTTACTATTCTGTATAAGAAGTCTTAAGGCTCTGAAAATATTAACCAGAAATGTAAGTATATACTATACATTAATAAGTGTCAAGAGGAAAGATGAATCATCTGAACAAGTGGTTTCAAGTGTAATAGTGTTTATGCTTACAATTAAAGTAAAACCATTACTTGTCTTTATAGGATGAAGATCAGAATGTGTTAAGTAAGAGTTAGAATCAAACCAATTAAGATTATTGATAATATGATCAGTAACACTTATATCTACAATCTACTGATTGTGTGTAAACATAGAGAAAGTTGTAAGATTAATAATGACCAAGCTGGTAATGACCAAGCTAATAGAGTTAAGGTTAACAATGTTAGATTTATCCTTTGAATTAGACTTCTTAAATTTATCTTTACTTTTCTTCTCCTTCTTCTTGCTAAACCACTTTGCCTTATATTCCTCAAGCTTTTCAGGATGCTTTTAAAAGTAATCAGATTCCTTATGACTGTTCTTCTTATAATGGTTGCATTTGATGTCCTTGGAGCTTTTCAAATTGTTTGAATTGTTTGAATTATTCTTGTCATACATGACAACACTAAAAGAGCTAGTAGTAAAGATAGATTTATTAGCAATGTCCTTCATAAGTTAAGTAAGTATAAATAGCTTTTCTGATCTGCTAGCTGAACGTTAATGTTTAGCCCAAATAGGATATTCATCCTCAAGACTAGAAATAAAGATGAATTGATAGAGAAGTTTTATGTTATTACCCTTGACAGCCTTTAAATTAATTATTATTGACTTGAATGTGGCAATATACACACTTATAGAGTTGAAATGACTACGTTTGACGGAGATTAGCTTAGACAAGAACTTTTGTTGTAGATTATAACCTTTTCCTTAATATTAAGCTTTTAAAGTAGCCTAAACAAGTTTTGCTATGTTATAGTCCTTGATTAATAACATAACCTTGTTATTGATATTGATATTAAGATATATATAGGTTTTAACATCATCTTTGCATTAAGCCTTCTACTTAAGAGTATCTCCCTTAAGAGGTAAAACAATATTATTAACATGATCTTCAAGACCTTTAAACCAGAGTAATACCATAAGACAAGAGCTCCAAAGGTTGTAATTCTCTGAACTTTTGAGTCTTTAGTCCTTAAGAAGAATTACAATTCCAGAATCGTCAGTTATACTGAAGGTGATGGTTAAACATGTGGATATGGGTAAACAGAGACAAAAAANGGATGTTAATCAACATAATCGACATGAAAGAAGAGTTAGCCTAATTATGTTGTTACTGGAGTGTATAACTTGTTGAATTAGGCATAGCAAAAGGTTGTGTAATCGGGGTTACTCAAATATATTGTGGTGTTGTACTGTAGCTACGTATGTACAAGTGAAGCTAATTACTAGAAAGGGAAGTCATGTGTAATAGGTGAAACGTAGTGCTTAAGGTAGCAATTAGGATATCATAACAGTTTAATTATCTTGAGTAAAAAAGTAATAAACTTATAAATAATATTTTAAGTTCTAGTTTTAATGTTTAGTTTAACCATTAGTCTAAGAGTATTATATAATACTTATCTACCTTTTCACTACTAAGTAATAACAAAAAGATACTTAGAACTTACTTCTGAATTAGATATCTTGATCAGATATTATACTCTTAAATAAACTAAATAGTCAGACAATGTAATATAATAACAACTTAACAACTTTATCAACATTGATATACTTGGTAATAAGGATATAAATTGAGTATTTAGTGAACTTATAGACTATTACTAAAATAGTATTATATTCTTTACTCTTGAAAGAAGTAAAAGGTAGTAATTTAATGATAAAATCTATTAAGATTTCTTCAAAAGGTTTAGTTGATATTAACAAAGGTATTAACTTATTATAAGGTAGATAATGTCTTAGCTTAGTTCTTTAACAAATAGTATAAGTAAAGATGTACTTTTTNAATGTCTTTTTGTAAACTATTCTAATAATAACAATTAGCTAGCTATTTTAAAACTTTAATAATACTTAGATGTTTATTAATAAAAGTATTATAAAAAGTATTTAACAATTCAATCTTTAATAGGTAATTATCAAGAATATAGACATGTCCTTAATACCTTAGAAGCTCATCATCTCCTAATGCTCAGAGGTTATATCCTAAGACTTTAACAATGGATTATTTGTTATATTATTACTTTTATTCTTTGTTAACAACAAAAGTATTCTTCTGCTATACTTTATAAATAACATTTGTAAAGCTAAGTAACAAGTCTTTTAATGTTGTTATAACTTTAGCCTTTCTAGCCTATACTGAAAGAACATACAATTTATGACTTGTAACTTTAACAATAGTATTATCTTAAAGAGACATAATACTTTGAGTATCTTCAAGTTTAGTTGTTATAGAGTTATTAAGCTCTTATGACTAATTAACAAAGTCTTAACTGTTTAGCAAAATAAGTTCAATTGTTAAGGAATTTACTTCTTCTAACTAGTTAACAAGATCTTAACTTAACAAGCTTACAAGTTCTTTACTACTTATATTCAGTATTTGTAAGAACTTACTAAGAAAACTCAATAATAACTCTTAATATACTATTATAATATTAGTTGTATTTTACAGATTAAGTCTTCTTAACAACTTATTAGCAAAGTTCTAAGAGCTTGGTTTATACTCAATCTTAAAATCATATTTAGACAATTCTTATAATTAATAAGTTTATTTACTATTTAGTTATAACTTAAAAGTAAAGTAGTAATGGTTCAAGTAGTCAGTTAAAACTTTAACAAGGTATTGTACATATAACAAGTAATGTCTTTATATCCTAAAAGCCTTTATAATAGTTAATAACTTAACATTTAGAGTATTGTAGTATAACTTAACCCTTTTCAACTTCTTTAACATGTATATAACAGAGTATTAATGCTCTTCTTACAATTAAGTTATAATGATATAATAACAGAGTAGTTGTGAACAAGACATACATTTTTACAAATGTTTCTCATTATAAGAAAGTTAGTTAGAAGGTTAACAAATATCCTTTCTTTAATGTATTTGTTAATAATATAACAACTTTTGAATAACCTTTGATAAACTAATGATAAAACCTAGTAAAGTTAAGAAAGATTTGTATATCTTTTACACTTCTAAGTTCTAACTACTTAACAATAGTTATAATATGTTCTTTTTCTATGCTTATACTTTCAAGAGTAATCATAAAGCTTAAAAAAGGTAATTGTCTGAGAATAAAATGTATATTTCTCCAAGTTTATATAAAGACCTTATTATTATAACTTAACTAGTACATTATGAACAACTTATACATATGACTTTTTGTCCTTTGTATAAATTAAGATATTATCAAGGTATATAATATAAATAACATTGACTAAACTTGTTAATACTTGGTTAATATATGTTTAAAAGGTAATTAGTGCATTTGAAAGTCTGAATAGTATAATAAGATATTCAAAGTGTTTATACTTAATTCTGAATGTTGTCTTTTACTCATCTTCTTCATAAATATGTATTTAATAATAAGTATCTTTCAAATCTAACTTAGTAAAGTATTTAGCCTTAGATAATTAACTAATGATTTTTGAAATTAAGGATAATGTAATATAGTTTTTTTAGTAATCTTATTTAGTCTTTAATAGTTAATACAAAGTTGTAGTTTACCTCTTAACTTAAGTATGAATAATATAAGAGCTCTTGCTAGACTGATTAAAGGTTGGATTTATCTTTTCTATATAATAGCTTTTAAGTAGTCATAAAGCATTATAAGCTTATCTTTGGTTAAGGTATAAATAAGTTCTCAAGGTAGAGTTTATCCTTTTTTTNAAGTTGATATAATACTTTAAAGAAGTATAAGAGAGCAGAATTCTAATTAAGTTTATATTAAAGATATTTAAGTAATTATTATATTTTGATAGTATAACAAGTTGTATTCTACCAACTTCCTTGTTAATATCCTTTTGTACATCTAAAGGAGTAAGGATTGTTCTAATCAAAACCATAGTATACTTAGTTGTATAACTAACTTTTCAAAGTTGTCTTTTTATAATGATTAATAATAAGTACTGCTCTTGAAGAGGAAATACCTAAGTATCTTCTTTATAACAGATAACTTATAATTTTACATTATTATATTATAACTTTCTTAATACAATTTCATATCCATTAGACTTAACTATTATGAAGTTGTAACATTCTATCCTCTTAAGTCCTTAACTATTAATAATATAAGTTATAATATCCAAAGTTTTATAAGTAAGAATGTTTTGTCTGTAAAGTTGTCTTATTGTTAAGTATTAACTAACTTCTTTTATTACTTTGTTTGATAAAAGGTAATGATGTACAATATTTAAATCTGACCTTATATCTAATAAGGCTATCCTAATTACTTATTTCCTTTTAAGTTGAAGAGAAACTCTTGCTTCTAGTTATCTTGAAAGGTGTTTGTCTTCTTATTAAGCAGTTGTTACTCTCTTACTTAATAGTATAGTATTTACATTGGATATCTAAGAGCAATTACTAGTATAATAGTTTAATTTCTTATACTAATAGCATTAGACCTTAGAAAGTAGTAGTTTAACAGCTTTTTCTCTCTTTGTTATTAGTTAGTTGTTAAGAGAGATAACATTAACAGTTATTGCTTTTTATGTTGAAGAAGTTTAATTTGCTTAAGACATACTTGAAATCTTACTTATCTAACTTATTCGTCTATCTTGGTTTCTTAACTAATTAGTTATAGTTATACCTCTTATTATAATGCCTTTTCCTTAAGTTATAATCAACATTTTAGCCCTTCATGTTATACTGATTAACTTTATCCTAATAATTAATATACTTTAAGATATAATTTGCTTTCTTAACTCTAGTTAAAGTTTGTCCAAGAGGTTATATACTTAATACCCCTCAAGTAAGTACTCTAGTAATTCTAACTTAATATTCTTATAATTATCCAAGAAAGAATTGAATTTCTAGTCTAGTTTTTGTTCAAAATAATACAACTTTATAATAACTTCAAAAGTATAAATAAGGTTATCTAAAATATTATTCTTTAAGAATTCCTTTATTTCATCTTAATAAATACAATTATAACAATTCTGCTAAGTGTTTATAACATAAGTAATCTAATGTCTTTTAATAGTACTTTCTAACATATTACTAGTATACATAACTCTTTGAAGTTTAATGTTTAATTCTTAGATTATAACAAATTAAGAGTATAATTCAAAGAGGAAAGTATAAAGTTTATTCTAATTAGTCTCCTTGTATTTCAAAGCAAAGAATTATAATTTCCCTTAAATCTTACTGCTTAGTTGTTAATAAGGTTCAACATAATAATTTGTCTTAGTAACTAGTATATCTTATGCAGAATCATAAATAAGAGCTTCTCCCTTCTCAAGAACTTGTAAGTAAGTTCTCTTCTTTTCAAAGTAGTCTTGTTGTTACCTAACTATAATTCTCTTGTCTAACTCTTCCTTTGACAACAAAACAAAACTCCTTAAAATAAATGTTAAAGGAGAAAGCAAAAGTAGATTAAGTAATAGTAACTCCTCTTATTATAATGTTGTTAAGCTGGTAAAGAGGAATTATAACTCTTTTGCTTTTCCTTGTTGTGAAGCTTAAGTTTAATAAGTCTTAACCATCTTGATTCTTAATAGTCTACATACTCTTTGTTAAGAGAAAAAGATTAATATGTTAAGGGTATCCATACATAAAGTGAAAAGAGACTAAAAANGCTAAAACATAATAGAAGACTAATAATAAGATAATAGTTGATTAAGTGTAAATTTACTTTAAAACTTAGTACTCTTCTAAAATTACAAGATTGATCTTTAACTCTTGTTAAAGAAAAAGAGAAAACCTTCTCTTTATAAACAAGAGTCAACAACTAAGGAGTAACTAGGACTCAGACTACTATCCTTTTCCTCTCTTCACATGATTAGTATACTAAAGCCTTGACAATATTGAAGATATTCAAGTAATCATTATATTCTGATGATATAACAAGTTATATTCTATCAACTTCCTCATTAATATTCTCTTATAATTCTAAAGGAGTAAGGATTGTTCTAATTAAAACTATAATATACTTAATTATATAGTTAACTTTTTGAAGTTGTCTTTTTNGTAGTAATCAATGATAAATGCTACTCTTAAAGAAGAAATACTTAAGTATCTTTCTTATAATAAATAACTTATAACTTTATATTATCATACTATAACTTTTCTAATATAATTTCATATCCATCAAACTTAATTACTATGAAGTTGTAATATTTTGTCCTCTTAAGTCCTTAACTATTAATAATACAAGTTATAATATCCAAAGTTTTATAAGTAAGAATATTTTCTTTATAGAATTATCTTATTTTTAAGTATTAGCTAACCTTCTTCATTACTTTATCTAATAAGAGGTGATAATGTACAATATTCAAATCTGACCTTGTATTTAATAAGGTTATCCTTATTACTTATTTCCTTTTAAGTTAGAAAGAAACTCTTGCTTTTAACCATCTTAAAAGGTATTTATCTTCTTATTAAGTAATTGTTACTCTCTTACTTAATAGTATAATATTCACATTAAATGTTTAAAGGTAATTATTAGTATAATAACTTAATTTCTTATACTGATAATATTAAACTTTAAAAANGTGATAATCTAGTAACTCCTTCTCTCTTTACTATTGGTTAGTTATTAAAAGAGATAACATTAACAGTTATTACTTTTTATACTGAAGAAGTCTAGTTTACTTAAGACATACTTGAAATTTTACTTGTTTAACTTATTTGTTTATCTTAGTTTCTTAGTTGATTAATCATAATTACACCTTTTATTATAATGCTTCTTCCTTAAGTTATAATCAACATTTTAACTCTTTATATTATATTAATTAACTTTGTCCTAGTAATTAATATGCTTTAAAACATAATTTACTTTCTTAATTCTAATCAAAGTTTATCTAAGAAGTTATACACTTAATACCCTTTAAATAAGTACTTTAGTAATTCTGATTTAATATTCTTGTAATTGTCTAAAAAAGAATTGAATTTTTAGTTTAGTTTTTATTTAAGATAATAGAGCTTTACAATAACTTCAAAGATATAAGTAAGGCTATTTAAGATGTTACTCTTTAAGAATTCCTTTATTTTGTCTTAACAAATGTAATTATAACAATTTTGTTAAATGTCCATAATATAAATAATCTAACGTCTTTTGATAATGCCTTCTAATGTATTATTAGTGTACATAACTCTTTAAAGCTTAATCCTTAATTCTTAGATTATAACAAATTAAGAGTATAATTCAAAAAGGAAAGTATAAAGTTCATTTTAATTAGTCTCCTTGTATTTTAAGGCAAAGAGTTATAATTTCCTTTAAATCTTATTACTAAATTGTTAATAAGGTTTAGTATAATAATTTGTCTTAATAATTAGTATATCTTATGTAAAATCATAAATAAGAGCTTCTCCTTTCTTAAAAGCTTATAAGTAAGTTCTCTTCTTTTCAAGGTAGTCTTGTTATTACTTAACTACAATTCTCTTGTTTAACTCTTCCTTTAATAACAAAATAAAACTCCTTAAAATAAGTATTAAAGGAGAAGGTAAAAGTAGATTAGATAATGGTAACTCCTCTTGTTATAATATTGTTAAGCTAATAGAAGAGAATTATAACCTTTTTACTTTTCCTTATTATAAAGCTTAAGTTTAACAAGTCTTAACTATCTTAATTCTTAATAGTCTACATATCCTTTGTTAAGAAAGAGAGATTAATATATCAAGGGTATTTATACATAAAGTGAAAAGAGACTAAGAGGTTGAAATATAATAGAAGACTAATAATAAGATAATAATTAGTTAAATGTAAATTCACTTTAAAACTTAATACTCTTTTAAAATTATAAGATTAATCTTTAACTTTTGTTAAAGAGAAAAGGAAACCCCCCTCTTTATAAACAAGAGTTAACAATTAAAGAGTAGTTAAGACTTAGACTACTATCCTTTTCCCCCTTTCACATGATTAGTATACTAAGGCTTTAACATTAAACTTGATTTCCTTATTAATAATTAATATTTTATATTCTTTTGTTAGAAAATTAGCTTTTTTCAACTATTCTTACTTAAGTTTAATAAATTAAGTATTTTTAATGAATAAAGTATTTTTAATTTAAAGCTTTATAACATTAAAAGGTTTAATATTATATAATAAGTAAAAGTTGTATATTAACAGTTTTATAACAAGTACCTTAACATAATAAGAGTAATAAGTCTAGAACTAGTAGTTTTCAGCTTTAAAGACTTTGTAAAGTAACTTTACAACTTATAATATCAAGCTTTTATAAAAACTAAGTTGCTTTATAAGTTAATTATATGTAGAAATCTTGATTTAATAAGGTAATAAACTATATATACACTTATAAAATGTCTTGTAAGTATAAGCTTATGTCTTTATATGTTATAGAACTACTAATCACTAGTATGTGATGTAAGCTTGATCACTTTGTAAGTTTATCTATAAGAATAAGCTGATTAAAGTTTTATGAATAATAAAGTATATTGTAAAGTTATAACTTAAGTTGAATATAAGGTTCTTAACTAAAGCTTAAAGAGTATATTATTATATAAACAACTGAGTACTTAACTGTATAAACCAGTATAGACTTGTATAATCATATATCCTTATATACCTTTATATGCTAAGACTTATTATATAACCTAACATTCATTGACTATAGACACTTTATAAGCTACCCTCTAATGCTTATTAGGTTATAACAGTAAAAGTTATAACATTATCCCCTTTTTATCTTAACATTGCCTTAACACTTAACTAATAACGTTAAATAATCTTTATTATTCTTCAATTATACTTCTTATCCATCATGTTATGTAAATACTAAACTTGCTTTTATAAAGTAGAAAAGATAAAAACAATAAGTTTTAAAATGTCCTCCCCTTATTGTTATTATGAAAAGAATAAAAAATCTTACCATTACTCTTCTAATTCCTTAAAGTACTCTGAATATACTCATTATGATAGTTGTTGTAAACTCCTTAGACTGTCCTTTAAGGAAATAGATTACTATCTCAAGGAAGAGTAACACTTAGAATAAGAAGAAGAAGAAGCCCTTACTAAAGTCTTAAGGCTTCAGAAGTTTTGTTGTTGTATGAAGAATAATGCTTAGCTTATGATTTCTAAAAGCACTTTTATTATAGAAGAATTAAAAGAAATAGAAGAAAGAGAAAGGTTAGAAAAGGAAAAACTTAACTCCTTAATCTTTACTAAAAGCTTATTACATCCTCTTAATAGAGATAAGTAATATTCCTTAGTTAACCTCTTCATATTAAGTATTAACATTGTTAATCTTTTACTTATCTTGTTAACTTAATTCTTTCTTTCTTCTAAAAATCCTTTTTAACTAAAGTTTAATGATAATTCTCCATTATTTCTTTAATATTCTTCAGATATTTAATAAGTTCTTATGAATTGTCTAATTCTGGAAATCCTTCTTATTTAACTAAATACTAAATCTTTTTGTACTAATATTTATAATTTAAAATTTTCTTAATAACTTATTCTTTATCAAGTTTTAACTTAACTTTTATACTTAATGTTAATAATATATTTACAAGTACTAATTCTAATAATGTTATATAAAATACAAAATGTATTTTCATATTCTTTAATAACTTTAATTTAATCATTATTAGTTTATAAACTTTCTCAACCTTAAATAATCTTAATTTCTTAAAGTCAAGTTTATTATTTAGTTGTTTTATTTATATGTTTTTCCTTTAAAGATAAACTTTATCTTTCTTTTTATACATAAGTTTTACATTACATCCTTTATTATAGCATACTTTTATTCTTTACTTTGTAAATTGCATTATGTTTATTAATTCAACATATATCTTATATAGCCTTTCTGCTAACTTATCAACTGAATCAGATAATAATCATAATTTAACCTTTATCCAGAACTTGTCAAGTTCTTTTCTATGATTTATATAGAATAGTATAAATCTTATTATCTTATGTTTTATATTGTTATAAGCTAATTACACTAATAATAATAACTTATACTAATCATCTTGTTTGTAATTTATATAACATTATAAATATACTTTTAATATTTAGTTTAGTCTTTTCATTTGTCCATTAGTTTATAAGTAAAATGTAATTAACATTTTTCTATTAACATTTATATACTTTGTTAACGTTTCTTAAAACTTTGAAGTAAAGTATATATTATAGTTGGATATAATACTCTTAAGTACTTTAAACAATATTATTACATGTTAAAGAAATGCTTTTACCACTTCTTCTATATCTTATGCCTTATCCTATAGTATAAAGATTGTATATTTTATGAAGATGTCTGTTATTACCAAGATATTATTATAGTCTTTTCTTATTGCTAAGTCTTTAAACTTTAATAGTTTAGTGATAAAATCTTACATAATTGTCTGTTATAGTTATATTATTTTAATAAGTTGAAGCATCTTATAAAGCTTAAACTTCAAGCTCTTTACCTTGTTGTAAATATTATACTCCTTTATAACCTCCTTAACTGTTTACCTTATTCAGTATAAATAATAATCTCTCTGAATTTTATAATAAGTCTTTTAAGCCTTGAAATGTCCATTTTATAACAAAGTATATTGTTCTATTACAAATTCCTTTAATAGTTTTTCAAGAATATATAACTTCTTGTCTTAATATTATATTGTGATATCCTAGTTACCACCTTAGGCATTATGTTTTACCTATTACACATGACTTCCCTTTTTAGTAGTTAGCTTTACTTGTATGTACATATGTTACAAAACTATGCTATCCAGGTTACTGGATAGTTAAGGGTAAGGTAGATGTTCAGGGACAATGGAAACGTGTGACACACAAGCAAGTTACTAGGTCGAAGGTAGGATACAGTAATGTATTTAGGTTGAACACGAGGAGTCTACTCTCATGTTCCCACAGTGTGCTTATATAGATAATGAAATCCAACTAGAGCCTTTGGACCTCCCTAGGTCCACCAGGTCTGTGGACCCCTTGGACCCCCCTGGGTCCCCCGGGTCCTAGTCACGTGATTGCTAGGTTCTCTATATACACTCTGCTGTGTATTGAGCCTCAGGCCTACACCAATCAGCTTGTTAGGTAAAACCCGTAACATTATCCCCTTTCTGCACTAGCGTTGCCCTGACGCTTAACTATCGTCATGAATAATTTCGTTGCTCATCAATCCATTCTTCCTTTCCAACATGCCACCAAAACGCTCGTATTCTGATGGCATTGTTCTAGAAGAAAAAGGAAGATCAAGGAAATACAAAGAAAGGTTGGGCCTAGGAGATTATATTGAGGATAACGGTATCGAAATGTTTCCTTGTTCTTTCTGTCAGCGAAACGGCAAAACCTGTAAAATGGTTTCTGATTCAAGTAGGTGCAGCGAGTGTGCCCAACGTGGGCAGAGGTGTGATTGTGATGATTTGCCTGTTTCCTCCTGGGATGTCTACCGACGAGAAAAGGCGTGTCTAGATGAGGAGGAGGAAAAAACCACACAGGCTTTAGCCTCCATTTCCCAGGAAATGACCGAAAAGGCAGCTTGTCTTGCTTGGCTTTGCAAGCAGTGAAACTTTCTTCACAAGTGCGCCGGTGAGATGCTTCGTCGTGGGCTGAAGACTCTTGATGAGCTGGACACCGCGGAAGAGAAAGAGAGGCAAGGGAAATAGGATTCTCTGCAACCCCCAGAGTTGCATTCTGTTGACTCAGGTGTGGCTTCTTTCTCTGCTGTTGACCTCTTCCTTTTTGACCTTACGATTTCATCGCCTGGAAATCTGTTCTGGGATGAGTTTGGTGATATGCCTCCAGTAACTCTNTCWKAKCAGAGAATGTCCAACAGGCAAGCCAGGAATGACCCGTGATGATCTCTTCAACATTAATGCTGGCATCGTTAAGGGCCTCATCGAAG